>CAUYPK010075530.1:0-19659 GCA_963574355.1 Loris lydekkerianus
GCTGTCTCATAGCACACTGATGAAGGACCCCAGTTACACAGGTTAGGGCACTTGAAGCTGTCTCATACCACACTGATGAAGGACCCCAGTTACACAGGTTAGGGCACTTGAAGCTGTCTCATACCACACTGATGAAGGACCCCAGTTACACAGGTTAGGGCACTTGAAGGTGTCTCATACCACACTGATGAAGGACCCCAGTTACACTGGTTAGGGCACTTGAAGGTGTCTCATACCACACTGATGAAGGACCCCAGTTACACAGGTTATGGCACTTGAAGCTGTCTCATAGCACACTGATGAAGGACCCCAGTTACACAGGTTAGGGCACTTGAAGCTGTTTCATACCACACTGATGAAGGACCCCAGTTACACAGGTTAGGGCACTTGAAGCTGTCTCATACCACACTGATGCAGGACCCCAGTTACACAGGTTAGGGCACTTGAAGCTGTCTCATACCACACTGATACTCTTCTCACTTAAAACAACAAACACAAATTTTTTTTTTCCCTCAATGTGCTTCATTCTGGAGTTTCTATGTCTTCAAGTTCGTGGATATTTTCTGCTGTAACATGTAATCTGCCATTAGTCCTTCCAGTGTCGTTTTCATTTCAAACCACAGTGTGGTTTCTGTGTCTAGAAGTTCAATTTGTCCTTTTTCTATCTTTCACATCTTTACTTAACCTTTTAAACACATGGGATATAGTTACGGTAACTTTTAATTCCTTTGTCTGCTGGTTCTAATATCTAAAGCAGATTTGGGTTGGTTTTGATTGACTGATTTCTCGCCCCATTGCAGGTTTTATTTTACTGTTCCTCTGCACGCCTGGTAATCTTTGACTCGGCACTGGATACCTCAAATTTTGTTTGGATTGGTGCTGGGTGTTTTTGTATTTCTGTAAGTATTCTTGAGCTTTGTTCTAGGATGTGACTGAGTTCCTTGATCCTCTTGGGTCTTGGTTCTAAGATTGTTGGGTGGGAGAAGAGCCTCATTTAATCTAGGAGAACGCATTCTCCATCACCAAGGCAAGTGGTGAGCACTCTACCCAAGGCCCTCTGAGGCTTCCAGTTTACCTCGTAGGAACAGGCACTGCTCCAAGACCCACGAGCGCCAGGCACTGTTTTCTCAAGTTTTCATGGATGCTTCCTCAGTGGTGGCAGTTTCCTCACACATGTCTGCTGACCAGGTGGGGTGTGATTTGCAGATCTGTGGGTTCTCTCCTCCCTGGAGGCCTGCCCTGAAAACGTAGTTGCACTGTTCTCCCCAAACTCTCAACTCAAGGGATCTGGGGACTCTTCCTGGGTTCACCCTCCCCGTGCTGTGGCCTGAACACTCAAGGCAGTGAACTGGGCTGCCATAGTGGTCACCATGTTCCTTTGCAGCCCTCATGGGTCACCATTATTCACCACCTGACTCTGGTCTTTTGTGTATCTGGTCTGGTTTTGTTTGTTACAAGTGGAGGGTAACTTTGGTCTCTGTTACTCCATCTGGACCAGAAGGGAAGTGGCTGGCCTTGGCCTTACTGTGGCTCCTTTGTCCCCATTGGGTCTGTCTTCCTCATGTCAGCACCATGACACCTAGAATGCTGCCTGGCGCTCCATGGGTGCTGAATGCACGAGGGTTATGCAGACAGGTGAGCAAATGCATTTAACTGGGGAGTGAGAAAGGAGGCCGCAGGCATCGTCACAGCCTGGGGAGTACCAGTGCCGTCTTCTGCACTTACTTGTATGTGAGTCTTGTTTCTCACGGGTGACAGTCTTGAGGCCAAGGAGCCGTGGAATTCATTTTTGTGACACCCTAAAGGGTTAGCAACTCTGTCTTGAACACCATGGGCTTTAATATGTGTTTGTTCAATCAATAATTCAGTAGCCATTTACACCTGTGTGTGATGAACTTGGGTTGAACTGTAGTAGAACCTCTGTAAGTTTACTACCCAAGGGACTGTAACAAACTTGTCACCGTGCAGAGGTGGTCTCTACAAGGAACGAGGCTGACTGTACCAACACACACATGTGGTGCATGTCCAGTCTGTGAAAATTAGGTCAACTTAAATTAGGCGAGTGCAGGGAACTGGTCAGCTAGGGAGGTTCCCCTGCAGGAATAACACTTTTGCCTGTCACCCTTGCACTGCCAGGTCTCTGTCCTCTGCTCCACCAACCCTGGGCAGCCTCTCGCCCTCCCATCCCAGGACAGAGGGGTGGTTGAGAGACCCGAAGTCCGCGGTAGCATCTCTTACCTGGCACCATAGTCTCTCCAAGGATTTCAGCTCACTGTAGGAAAGAAAAGTGAGGGGTCAGGGAAAGCTAAAGCTACCACTGAAAATCAAATAAAGTTACCGTGCAAGTTACCTGGAAAACAGTCATCAGAGACGCAAGCCCCAGGGCGGCGGGGCCACAGCACCTGCTCAGGAGCCGGGCGGTTCCCCTGCACGGCTGTGAGCAGGGCCTGTCCCTGGGTGGCTCAGCTGCGCACAGTGGCCGAGGCTGTGACAGCAGCGCGCCCGGCGGGGCCTGAAGGCGACAGGTGTGGACCCCGATGGAGGTGCCCAGGCCGGAGTGCAGGACACGGTGTCCACCCGGACCTGAGGGTACAAATAATTGCTCTGGCTGGACCAACCAGGGGCCATGAAAAAAAGGGGCGGTGTTCAGTTAAGTTCCTTAACTTGTCCATTTTTCTCCCCTTTCAGAGTAATTCTGCCTATTTTCGGCCCGGTAGCAGCGGGGGGCCAGCAGCGCACGTCTCAGATACAGGTCCTGGGTCCCCAGTGACCAGATGAAGCTGCCGGCGGCCCTGTGGGGGGAGGGGGCCAGCCTGGTCTCCGTCTTCCAGCCCCAGGTTCCAGCCGCAGGTTCCAGCCTCGGCGGCGGCGGCGGCGGCAGCGCCAAGAACGACTGTCCCACCCCGGTCCTCACCCGGACGCCGCAGCGCAGGGGACACCTGATGTTATTTCCAGCGAGTTTCACTGCTGAATGGGTGCTACTTGCTGGTTCCAGAATGTTCTGTTTGTTGGGGACAGTCCCGGTGTGCTCGTCCCTTGAAGGGTATGTGGAAGGCGCTGAGCCCAGAGAAAGACCCTGCGAGCCTCCGGGAAGTACCAGCCCTGAGCGGAGTCCGGCGCTGCCCGCGGACAGATCCGCTGCGCGCAGCGCCCTCTCGTGGTCGCCGGCAGACGCGCGCGTGGAGGGCCGGGCCAGCCGCGCTCTGCAGGGACCCGCGTCCCCGCTCCTTGCCGCATGTGCGCACAGCCCGCTGCAAGCAAGTGGGAGCTTACTTGGAATTGTTCTTTTCTGTCCTAAGGAAATAACATGAACATTAAGGTTTTGTTTTTAAATCTCAGAACTATAGATGGAGATTCCAGAATCACTTGGTGTCCAGACTGGAAAGCATCTCTGACAACATCTTGTTCAAATCCCCCTTCTGTAAAAATCAGGAGAGACTGGAATCCAGAGGTGTGGAGGGACTTCCCTGAGGTCACACAGTGCACAGCTGGCTGGCAGTCACCCGGGGATCAAGCCCCTCTGGCCCCTCAGTGGACACAGCAGGAGACTGACCCACAGTGAGGGACCCACAGGGGGCCTGAGTGCTGTTGCCCTGAGCAGCGGGCGATTTTCCCTCTACGTCCAGCCTCTTCCTGGGCAGGCACTGGGGGACAGGGGCTGCTGTGAGGGTGAGTGCACGGTGGGCAACAGCCAGCGCCACCCAGCTGGCGCAGGAAGGGCAGGGCCTGGCCTCCCTCCTGACCCTTTTCCTCCTGGCTTCTCTGGCCCCTCCCCCCTCACCAAGTGGCCCATGGTGACTGCTTTGTGGCCTCGTGAAGCAGGTCCTGGATTTTCCTTTTGTTTTAGTTTGGAGCAAAATTTCCTTCCTTTTTATTATTGTGGTAAAAGATACGTAACAAAAAATTAACCATTTTAGCCATTTCTAGGTGTGCAGTTCAGGGGCACTGAGCCCTCACATCACCCCACCCTCCCTCTGTCTCCAGAACATGTTCATCATCACAGTCTGAGACTGTCCCCACAGAACACAGAGGACAGGCCGCCTCCCTCCCCGTACCGACGATTCTACTTTTGACTACAAATTTGACTCTTTCAGGGACCTCATACAGAGGAATCACACAGCATTTTCTTTTTGTGGCTGGCTTATTTCACTTAGCAAAATGTCCCCACACTCCATCCATGATGCTGTAGCACGTGCCAGTGTCTCCTTCTTTTGAGGGCTGAGTGACATCCTCCGTCCGTACATCCCCCATCTTGTTTACCACCATCTGCTGACAAGTCCACGGTATGTGTGGTTTCCTGAGGCCTGGCAGTGGGACCTATCACTCTGATGGACAGTGACGAGCTGAGTAACAGGACTGGGGCCTCTCTTCCCAGGAGGGGGGTGTGTGTCCACGCAGGGCAAGGCACCCACAGGGCCCAAGGCCCCTCAAGCAGGCCTCTGCTGTCCCCTGGGGTGACAGCATTTTGGGAACCCCAATTCCTTCCTTCCATTCACAGAGCTCTCCTGCCCTGGCCCCGGCTCAGGCTCCAGCCTGGGATCAGATGATATCTGAAATTTGGAATTTCATTCAGGAGGATCAGGAGCCTGAAAATCAATGTCTTCTCTGATGATCTGAAAAACACAGGAAACTTGCTGGTTTGCTGAAAAGTCAGTTCTCAAATCATCAATTTCTAAATGCATCAGGCAGAAATGTCAGGAGGGCAGCACGGGCGAGCCTCAGACGTTATCGTGAAGTTCTCACACACGGGGCTCCTGGCGCGTGCCTCCCCCTTCTCCCTGTCATTCCACATTGCTTTAATTTTCTTTAAAGGCAAAATCCAACAACACTGCCCACAACCATTTGTGCTTGCTTATTCTCAGTGGTCTCCAAAGCAGCCCCGGGACCTCTCTCCACGTTCCCAGGGAGGACATGACAGCAGGCAAGGACCTCTAAAAATCTCTGAAATTAATGTCTGGTTATAGCTGATGCCAAGGAAGGGAGTTTTTTATGATTTCATTTTTATGAAATCAATCACCTGCTTTCTGTTTGTGTCTGCGTCCACCGGGTTCTAGAATCTCTGCCGATGCTGAAGTACTCTGCCCGCAGCAGCCCTTTCCCAACCAAAAATCACAGTATGAAGCGGTTGCCACTGCTCTTCCCAGCTCTCAGCAAACTCCCTCTTTCAAGTCCTGCAACAGAACCCCAAGGCTATGTCCTTCTGGGTGATTGAAGGTAAAGGATTCCTCGCTAAACAGCCCTGTCTGATGGTGGCAGAGGTCCTGTCCCCGGAGCAGCAGGGAGTGAGCAGGGCGGGACAGGGCCCCTCCACAACACCCTGCCCCCAGGCAGTCGCAGGTCCCCCAAATCCAACAGGCACAACCAAGGAGGTTACCTAGAGTTCAGTCCAGCCACTCAGTGAAATGAGCCAACGTTACATGAAGTAAAACCCTAGACCATGAAACATGAAGCTGTTATTCTCTTTTTATGAACGCTAGTAAATTGCCTGAGAAAATGCAAGTGCTGAAAAGAAATATTTCCGTTGGGAGCTGGGTGCCCTGCATTGAATGGTCACACAGAAATCTTCTGGATGAAGAAGCTTTAAAGCTGTGAACACGTTTTAAGCTATACCCTCAGGTTAATTAGAACAAGATTTCTTTTTTCAACAAACTTCCAGTTTTTCTGTCTACATTGTACTCTGCTTAAGTCTTTTAAAACCAATTCTTAAAACTAGAAATGTGTTCTTATAGCAATCCCATAATTTCTAATACACTTGATATAGACCATTTTGTAGCTAATGAAATTCTTTTCTAAAATTCTTTTTTAATTTTCACTTATTTGAGCTCTTAGAAAGCTTCAGATTGCTAAACGGAAGCTTAAACGAATTTGGTCTTTGTTGCAGTTAAGAAGGCAGAAAGCCTTACCAAGCAATTTCACATTTAATTAAAAAGAGAAACTAATTTAAAATTGTTCAGGAAAAGATAACATTTAAATCACACAACTTTCCTGTTTGCTGTAGCTGGATAAGATTTGAATATTCTAAACTCTTTTATGCAACTATTAAAATGAATGAAACCTCGGAGTAAAATATGGCAAATCTAATGTTAGCCTAGGAGCAATTTTACTCTCATTATCTTGATCTTTTTTCCTTTTAAAAATCAAATCTTTGGTTTAATAGAAGGTTCTCTTTACACCTTATATTTTAGTAGAAATATTGGTGATTTTGAGTATATCTTCTTGAAAAGTCTTCCTCAGAGGAAAAAAGGAGATGGTATAAATTCTATTTCCCAATTTTCACAGCAGCGTCTCTGATACAGTTGAGTGAACTTTTTGAGGAAAGTGCCTCTTCCAGACCTTCGGGCTGTCCTGAATGTCTAGGTAAAGAAGAAAGACAAAAATCTGTCCCATCTGTAATTTTTTTAAGCTATAAAACATTTTAAAAATCTGCATTTGGTATTCTCTGTCTCCAACACATCTAGAATTAGGAATTACTTCTCTTCTCTAATTCTGGAACGTGTGTAATTTCATACGACCTTTTGCTCATACTTTACACAAATGCACAGACACAGTCTTTACAAAGTAGCACCCTTTCCTAAAATACAGGCCCACTGTGTTTAAAAATGAATGTTTGGCCCGTCAACTTGGTACATGATAAAGATTTCATTAAAAAATCAGGCTTGGGGCTCTTGGTTTTTTTCTGAGCCTTGCCATGGGGAGTGTATCTCATAATTAGAAAACAATATAGCAAGAGAGGCACGTTCACTGAAGTTAATTTAATTCAACATTCCTCGTGATGTCCACCGCTCGGGAGGTAAAAAGCTCATACTCACTCACACCCACGCTGACCTCTGCCTTCCAGTAGCCCTGGATGTTTGCAGGATAACTGGGGTCCCACCTCCCTTCCCCCCGGCGTGTGGAAGCCAGCCGTCCCCACAGGGGTCATGAGCCTCAACTCATCTCTGCAGTTTCCTGTGGGCGTCTGACTGAGGCGGGTGATGCTGTCTTTGATTTTATGACGTAAGTGCTCCCACCAGATTCATGTGCTGGCCACACTTGGCCACATCTGCAAACCCGGCCACATTGTCTCTATCTTTGGAGGAAAACAAGTGTGTGTACGTTTTCTGGGTTCATTACCGGGGTTGGCTGCCTGAGTTGGGTGCCGCACTGCTGCTGATTGTAAAGTTCTGCAGGTGTGTTCACTGTCACCGAGTCCAGACAGAGAGACTGATGCCCAGGTTGTGATGTAATTAGCACAGTTCCTTTCTCTCCTTTAATCAGATGCTAACACCTCCTTGCTGTTTAATATCACGGCAAGCACAGTTATAAACAGTGAAGGAAGTACTCTTGAAATGATTTTTAAAAACTCTGTTTAGTAACAAACATCAAATCCATCTTTTAGTATAGAAGAATTTTGTTTCACTGTGAAAAAAAATCAGTCCTATTCCTGGTGCTTTATTCTGGTTGTGGGAATTCTTTTCATTTTCTTTCTCTCTCTTTTTTCTTTTTCACAAAGCAATTTCTCTGCACAAGCAAACACTGATTCTTTTGTTTATTTTCATCCATTTTTACTGAGACAAAATACGAAACTATCTTTTACTCAACAGCAATTAGTTCTTTTCCTGTTTCGGAAAATGATTAAACACACACACTTAAAGATGAGAATATTCCTTTCAAAATGACTAACCATTAAGTTGTAAACATGACTGAGAGGTTATTTTCCTATGGAAAATAACTATAATTTCCTTGAAATCTAGTTCTTTATGTAGTTAAAGTTACTTATTTATTTGTTGACTTAAAGGCCTTCGACATTTTGTGTGCCCTCAGTACCTGTGTAAAAACCCCGGGTTTGGAGCCTGGTGTTGCATCCCTGACCTGTCTAATTTTGTCACTGCTCTGTAATGCACGCTGGTGTTCTGCGATCACAGCGTAAAATGCTAAAGTGCAGAGGAAAAGGAGCCAGGGACAGTCCGGGGGACACCAGGCTGGGGCTTTTCTCATCCTGGGCTCCTCCAGGGTCCTTCAGATGTGGGTGGAAGGCTGAGGGAGGGTCTCAGTGTGTTTATTGATACAGGATGTTGGAAACGGACAGACAAGCCTCCGCGTGTGATCAAGCAGCTCTCTGTGCAGATCTTATGGAATGTGGCATTCCAGACTTTAAAGGAAAGGGGGGATCACCATGGCAACGGCACATAGGGGCTGGAGATGGGGGGATCCCCTTGGGAACTCAAAAGCTGGCAGATTGTTAAGTATTTGCAACTTAAAAAAAAAAAAAGAAGAGGAAAACTCCACGAGTCTGCCAGATATGTGTACAGAAACAGAATGTGGTCAGAGGGCTCTCCAGAAAGTGACAGGGATGCACGGCAGGAGCCTGCAGGACAGAGCCCCTGGCACAGGAAGCTGCCGTGGGGCCTGGCCCTCTCCACTCAGGGAGGTGCTGCTGCCACCCAAGGTCTGAGGAGGAGCAGAGTTTGAAGGAGGCCACAGCCCGGACGAGGGCGACCCTGCCTGTCTGCTCTTGGCCCCGCTGGCCTTTGTCTCTGGCAGCTGGAGAATGCTGTGTGGCCTGCAGACAGCTTCAGACACAGGCCGGCAGTCTGGCCTGGCCACGCCACCCAGACCACGCGGAGCCCGAGCAGTCCCCCCATGGTGGCATCTTGGCTCCCAGTGCTGTGGCAAGTCTGTGTAGAAATGGCTTGCTGAAGTTATCATAGAATCTCTTAGAATTGCAAATAATAACTGAAGAGAAACAAGTGTAACACTGATGATGAATGAGTGCGGTTTGTGGTCAAAGTATCTGTAAGGGGAAAATAGGGCTAATTCAGACACTCTAGGGGCCGAACCGAAAAGGACACATTTGGGGGACATGGAGCCAGCCTGATGCTGAGAGCCATGGCCTAGAGGCAGCACGTGCTGGCTGCGAGCGCCATGTCCCCATGAGATCCTGACCATAGGCCTGGGGCTTCTGCAGGGTCCAGAGGGGACAGTGCAGGGCGGGTGGACTTTAGTCAACACAAATGCAACACAACTTCCCTGGAAATTCCAGCCCGGCAGAGAGCCTGGGGCATAGCTGGCCACTCCTGGCTGTCAGTGTCCACGGGGGAGGGTGAGGCTGGGATGTGTGTAAGTCAGAAAACTTGCTGTTTTGAACATTTGTGGTGAGATCAGCGCAGCCCCCACCCCAGGTGCCCTGGTGGCTGGCTGTGCAGGACACGCCCAGGTGTGAGCACCGTGCCTCTGGGTGGCCAAGGTGCTGGCTACTTAAATGTATCTCCAGTGGAGACCGAGGAGTTGGGCATTTTGTAGGGAGGCTGTGGGGGTCAGAGGGGAGGGTTTTGGGGACCCCAGCAGAGGTGGGCTTGGTCCACCTGGTGAGCTTGGGTGGGTCGTTTTGTCTCTTAGAGCCTCTGTTTTCTCCTCTGCAAACAGGCTTAATACCTGCCTGCCTCCAGGGGCAAGTGAGGAAGGAGACCCCTGGCCTGTCAGTGGGGGAGGAGGAATGGTGGGAGGTAAGGGGACGTCAGTAATTGCCCTTCTTGCTTTTTTTTAATAGTAACTGACAAGTGGTTGTCGTAAAGGTGCTTTAGAAAATGCAGAAACACGTAAAGGAGAACGTAAGGGCAATTTCTAACCCAGCAGAACCCAGGGAGAGCATGTAGCGATCTCTCCCCTCCCCTCTCCCTCACTCACTGGCAAGCGGACTCATGATAAAGAGTTTTTTTATTGTGACAAAATATATTAATATATAACACAAAATTTACCATTTGAATTGTAGTGTTTAATAGTATTAGGGACATTGACCTCATCATGAAACTATCAGCACCATCCCCCTCCATCCCCTTTTTCATCTTGGAAAGCTGAACTCTGTTCCCCTTAGCCACTAAGTCCCCAGCCCTCGTCCCCCAGGCCTGGCCCCAGCATTCTGCTTGCTGTCCCCGTGACTCTCACCACCCGAGGGCCCTTGTATGAAGGAGTTGCACAATGCTGTCTTTCAGTGGCTGGCTTGCCTGGGCTGCAGGCTGCAGAGTGCCAGGCTGCCTTTCTGTTTTAAGGCCGGGCCCCATCTCACCTTGTGAGTGCACATATTCTGTGTGTTCATTCATTCAGCCGTTGCTCCTGCCTCTCGTCTGTGGTGCACGATGTTCCTGTGGACGCAGGTGCACACACACCTATTCCAGCCTCTGCTTTTGATTCTTCAGGGGACATACCCAGGAAGGGGACTGGCACAGCATGTGGTAACTCCACGTTTAACTCTCTGAGGAGCAGTGTGGCGTCTCCCACAGCAGCCGCATCATGTTCCCCTCTTGCTAGTGGTTCACAAGGGCTCTGATTTCTCCACATCCTTGCTGGTACTTATGATTTTTTTTTTTTTTTTTTTTAAAATACACATGTATCAGTCATCATTGTGGATGGGGAGCAGTGTCCCACTGTGGTTTTGATTTCTATTTCCCTACGCGCCAGTCAGCTGAGCACCTTTTCCATCTGGGACCTTTCCACGTCTTCTTTGGAGAAGTTGTCTTTTCAAGTCCTTTGTCCATTTCTTAACAGAGACATTTGATTTTTTTGTTGTTTTCTAGAGATACTCTTAAAGGATTCTTCTTCCAGCCTGTTTTTCTCCCTCCCCGCCACACTCTCACTCCTGAAACAGGGGCGTGTGTCATGGCTGAGATGTGGACCCCGGCTCAGACCCAAGTGCCACCCTGAGCTACTGAGAATCCCTGGTAAGGCAGCCTTCCCTGTCTGTTGGCTTTCTTGTGGTAGTACAGAGACTTGGTAACTCTCACTGTTCACATTAATCTGCATGGAACCCTCGGCACCCTGCCTGGACACAGAGCACCGTGGCAGCATGAGCTTTATCACGGTGGCTGTTGCCGTCCCTCACTCCAGGCAGGAAGACTCAGTCCTAGCGAGGAAACCTAGCAGAATCTCTAGGGAAGGGGGGCTGCTGGACAGACAGACAGACGGGTGAGAGCCTCTGATGTCCACTTACAAGGCTGACAGGAGCTGACCTGTCTCTGGGCCCGGAGCACTGCCCAGCCTCCTCCCTGTCAGCTCACCCCCTCTTAGGTCAGTAATATTGTAAGTACATTTGTGGCTGAGAAAATTAAAAGCTTAGAAAGGTCAAGTCACTGTCCAGAACCACTCAGCTGCCAAGGGTATGGCCAGGATGGGACTTGAGAGCCATCATGACCTCAAACGTTACTGTGTGATGTGCCAAAATTTAGATCTTGATTGTGGTGGTGGTTATGCCACTTTTGACAAAGGATGAATTGCACTGAATACAAGCTTTGCTTTTAACAAAACATGGGAAAAAATAGGCTACAGTATATTCCTGAGTTTGCACAAACATCCTTTTTTTGGTTTAGTCATTTTAGTGATACTTATTCTGTTGTTAATATGGTCACAAAGTCAAGAGGCATTTAGAAGTCGATTTTGTCAAAGAGTCACTTCGTAGACTTGGCAACCTCAGCATTTCCTGGAACAGGGTGTGTCTGGGGGAGAATACACGTGGGGACAGCAGATGCCAGGCTGGGCCCTCCCAGTCAAATGAGCTGACTCTGTACGTCTAGCCTGGAGGTGGCCAGCGGGGAGCTGGGAGGCCGCACCCTGTCCACCTTCCTCCTGAGCCCACCAAGCTCCGTCACCACAGCCCTCGGGCTCGGGGCTCTGCTAGCTTCCACACCCTGCTCTTTTCGAAAATCATGAAGTTATCATTCGATTTTGGTTCAGCTTAAGTTAAGGTAGCCTGAGAGGTCTCTGGTACCACAGTTACATTCTGGAAGTGTCTGTACTCTCGCTTTATGGAGAAGACATTTGCAGAGAAGAGACTCGTGAATGATCACACATGTGTGCTGGAGAAAGGCCTAACTAAGGTGGCAAAGGGCTCTGCTTCCCTTGAGGAGATGCCTCCCCAGCACACCTACGCAGCCCCTGCCTGGGTCATAGGTTCCCTCTGTGTCCAGTGCCAGCCTCTGTCCCTGGACCACCCCTGGGCTGCCGGAGCCCTGCTCTGTGCTGGCTTCTCAGTAAGCTTGTCCGGCTCTCTCCTGTCACCCTGTGACCCTCCTCCTGTGCCTTCCCTGCTCATAGTAACTCCCACTTCACTCTGCTGTCCTGGGAAGGGGCTCTTGACTCAACCTGGGTGGGCATTCCAAAGATGTGGAGCTGTGACGTGCACATTGGCAACAGACAGAATACTTGGGTGGCTTTTGAAGTCAATTTTGTTGAATCAGTGTTGCTGGCATTAAACACATACGCACATTCTTCCTGCTGTTTCCACATTTTGAACGAATTCAGTGTAACTGGGATGGAAGGTGACCCTGAGAATTGCTTTCCATATTAAGTATTTTCAAACCAAATTTCATTTCCAATGAACCTCTGCCTATGTCTCCTTGACCTGAAGGTTAGGAAAAGTGGTTAGGAAGGTGGTTAGAAAGGTGGTTAGGTGGTCAGAAGGTGTGGAATTATGTTATGATGCATCTAAATCAGGCTGGTGATTACATAACTGTATACATTTGTCAAGACTAAACAGGGAAAATTTTACTGAACAGAAACTATGCCTTAATAAAAATGGAAAAACAATAGTTTGGAAAATGAAATATTCAATAGATTCAGCAGATGTTTGAGTCACACGACACGGCCACACAGGACTGATCAATTTCACTTTCTGGGCTGATTGGGGGCTCCTTGGGTAAGGAAGCAAGTCCAGTCCCAGATCTGACCAGGTTGGGCACACTCTGTCCCCCATCCTCCCATCTCTTCTCCTTCACTAGGAAACACTTTCCTTCCTTTGGGGGAACTAAACCCCCATTTGATAAAGGTCAGAGGACTAAGGTTATCCCCAGTTTTGAAGTTGTGTTCACATGGGCTTGTCTACACCCTCACCCTAAATGGAGCACAGACAAAGGTCGAGTCCAGGGCAGCAGGAGGGAGGTGGGTGAGGTCAGGTGAGCACCAATAGAGGGGGCAGCTCAGATGCAGCTCTGGGAGGCCCACCTAGGCAATCCTAAGATTAAAAGATGCTTTATCAGAAACAGAAGAAATGCTTTTCTCCATCCTCTAACAGAGACCAGACACTGGAGACATCTGCACAGTGAGATTGTTTTCATTGAGGTTATGGTTACTCCTGTAGCCCTGAACACAGCAGCAGGTGGGTGGAGAAGGGACACCGGAGCAAGGAGGACCATCTAATGACCGTAGTGATGAACAGTGTGGATGAGAAAGGTTGTGGAAGCTTCCCCTCAGGGCTGTGATGAAGGAAGGGGGTGGACAGACATTCCATGGCCACTGTTCACCCACCCACGCCCAGCTCTTAGTCTACACCAACCATGCGAAAGGGGAGCCTCAGGTGGGAGCAGCTAGGGTGACAAGACCGAGGCCAGATGCTTGCTGGGGCAGGGGAGACCACGCGGAAGCCACGAGGGCCGCAGCCCACACTGGGGGGCAGAAAATTAAATTCATAGTAAAGAAACCAAGCTTTTAAAACATCATCTTGAAATGCAGATACAACGAAGAAAAAATAAGAAAATGATGAAAGAGATAATGACAAACTTAACTCATGAAAAATAGTAACTTCTACAAAGAAGAAGAGAAATGAGAAGGTAATTAACTCGAAGTTGTAATAAAAGAAAATTCTCCTGAGCTATTTGAAAATACCAGTTGGCCCTCTGTGGTCTGGTTTGAAATCTCTGGATTCAGCCCACCATGGATCAAATTAAAAAAAAAAAAAAACAATAAAAACCAGGAATGCTCTCAACTTTTCTCCGTTCAGTATGATGTTGGCTGTGGTTTGTCATACGTGGCCTTTATCATCTTGAGGTATGTCCCATCTGTGCTCACTCTGTTAAGAGTTCTTATCATAAAAGGGTGCAGAATTTTGTTGAATGCCTTTTCTGCATCTATTGAAAAGATCATATGTTATTTGTTTTTGCTTCTATTTATGTGGTGAATCACATTTATAAATTAACGTATGTTGAACCATCATTGCATCACTGGGGTGACGTCCACATGTCAGAGTGGATCATTTTTTTGATGTGCAGCTGAATGCAATTTGCTAGGATTTTATTGAAAATTTTCGCTTCTGTATTCATAGGGGATATTGGTCTATAGTTTTCTCTTTTTTTGCTGTGTTCTTTCTTGGTTTTATCAGGGTGATACTGGCTTTGTAGAATAAGTTGGGGGGAGATTCCTTCCTTCTCGATGTTATGAAATAATTTCTGCTGTATAGGTACCAGTTCTTCCTAGGTCTGGTAAAATTTGGCTGTGAAACCATCTGGTCTAGGACTTTTTTGCTGGAAGACTTTTATTGCTGCTTCAATTTTGTTACTTAATATTCGTCTGTTCAGGAATCCCATTTCTTCCTGAGTTGAGCCTAGGGAGGTTGTGTGTTTCCAAAAATTCATCCACTTCCTCAATGTTTGCAAATTTGCATGCATAGAGATTTTCATAGTATTCAGAGATGATACTTTGTATTTCTTTGGTATCAGTTGTAATATCTCCTTTTTTTGTTTCTGGTTAAGCTTATTCCGGTCCTTTCTTTTCTGTTTTTGGTTAATCTAGTGAGATTTTCAATGAACTAACTATTTGTTTTATTAATCTTCTGTATAATTCATTTGGAATCAGTTCCGTTTAGTTCTGTTCTGACTTTAGTTATTTCTTTTCTTCTCCTGGGTTTGAGATTGGTTTGATCTTTCTTTTCCAATTCCTTGAGATCATTGATTAGGTTATTGATTTGTGATCTTTCTGTTTTTTGGATATAAGCATTTAAGGCTATGAATTTGAACCAGACAAGGTTGCCCACTGTCACCACTTCAGTTCAACATAGTTCTGGAAGTTCTAGCCAGAGTAATCAGGCAAGAGAAGGAAATCAAGGGTATACAAATGGTGAAAAAAGAGATAAAACTATCGCTCTTTGATGACGATACAATCATATATATGTGTGTGTGTGTGTGTGTGTGTGTGTAACACCAAATATGCTGCCAACAGACTCCTGGGATTGATAAATAAATTAAGCAAAAGCTCAGATTACAAAATCAATGTACACAAATCATTTTCATTCCTATATGCCTGTAATACTCAAGTGGAGAATCAAGTCAAAGACTCAATACCTTTCACAATAGCAACACAGAAAATAAAAGAACTGGGAAAATATTTAACTAAGGATGTGAAAGACCTCTACAAGGAGAATTACAAAAGACCAAGGAAAGAAATCCGATGTAAACAAATGGACAAGCACACACATATTGTGCTCATGGATTGGCAGAAATCAACATTGTTAAATTATCTGTATTACCCAAAGTGATTTTCAGATTCAATACAATCCCCATTAAATTACCAATGTCATTTTTCATACATCTAAAAAATAATTTTACACTTCTTATGGAAGCAGAAAAGACCCTATATTTCCAAAACAACACTAAGCAAAAATAACAAAGAGGGAGCCATCCATTTATTAAACTTCAAGCTATATCATAAGCCTATAGCCCCCAAAACAGCCTAGTCCTGCCCAAGAACAGAGACACAGACCATTAATTAAAGAAGAGAAATCAGAGATGAAACCATCCTCATCTTGCCATCTGATATTTGACAAGGTAGACCAAAAAAAAAAAAAAAAAAAAAAAAAAATACACTGGAGAAAAGAAAATCTATTCAATAAATGGTGGTGGGAAAACTAGATAGCCACATGTAGAAGACTGAAACAGGATCCACACATCTCACCTCTCACAAAAATTAATTCACAATGGGTAACAGACTTAAACCTAAGGCGCAAAACTATAAGAATGCCAAAAGAAGAGGTTGGAAAAACTCTTATAGATGTTGTCTTAGGCAAAGGATTTATAAAGAAGACCCCAAAAGCAATCACAGAAATAATAAAAATAAATAAATGGGACCCAATCAAATTAAAAAGCTTCTACACAGCCAAGGAAACAATCAATAGAGAGGACAGACAATCTACAGAGTGGGAGAAGATATTTTCATGCTATACATCCAGCAAAGGACTGATAACCAGAATCTACAAGGAACTCAAACAAATCAGCAAGAAAAAAAAATCAAACAACCCCATTGAAAAGTGGGCAAAGGGCATGAACAAAAACTTTTCAAAAAGAAATAGACAAATGGGCAATAAACATATGAAATAATGCTCAACATCGTAATCATCAGGGAAATGCAAATCAAAATCACAATGAGACATCACCTTACTCTGGTGAGAGAGGTTTTGAGAATGGTTTTAAGTATGGTTTTTATCAAAAAGTCAAGTGTTGGTGTGGATGTGGAGAGACAGGAACACTTATAGACTGTTACTGGGACTACAGATTAGTATAACCTCTATGGGGAAGAGTTTAAAGATACCCCCAAAGAACTAAAGGTAGGCCTACCATTTGATCCAGCAACTCCAGTACTGGGTATTTACTTAAAGGAAAAAAAGTTTTATAAAAAAAGACACCCGCACTCAAATGTTTATAGCAGCATAATTAACAACTGCAAAGATACGAAACAACACAAGTACCCATCAATACATGAGTGAATTAATAAAATGTAGCATATGTATACCCTGGAGTACTACTCAGCCTTAAAAAGTGGTGAACTACCTCTTCTTGTATTAACCTGGCTGGAACTGGAGACTATTCTTCTAAGTGAAGTATCACAAAGATGGAAAAACAAGCACCACATCTATTCACTCTTAGATTGGAACTAATCAATCAACACAGATGTGTACATACAGGAATAACACTCATGAGAAATCAAACAGGTGGGAGAGAGGAGGAGGGAATGGGTAAATTCACACCTAATGGGTTTAATATACACTATCTGGGTAATGGGCACACTTACAACTTCGACTCAAACTGTAAAAAGCAATTTATGTAAACCAAATGTGGGCACCCCATAATATTCTAATTTTTTAAAAGAAAACAAACAAACCAAAAAACCCACAAAAACAAAGAACAATGAAAATAATACAAAAAATATAGTATAACAGCTATTTATGTAGCATTTGCATTGCATTAGGTATTATAGCTAATCTAGAGATGATTTAAAGTATATGGAGGATGTACACAGGCTATGTGCAAATACTGCACCATTTTATATTGAGTATCCTTGGATTTTGGTGTCTGAGGGGATCCTGGAACCCATCTTCTGAGGACACTGAGGGATGACTGTGTCTGAGTATACAAGTCAAGAGGATTCATCAACTCATTACTCACCTTGTTCATAGTCTAGTGAAAATGGGGAAGGAAGGAAGGAAGGAAAGAAAGGAGGGAGGGAGGGAAGAAGAAGGAAAGTAGGAAACAAGCATGTGGAGATGACAAAAGAGTGAACATGAAACCTATGATCGATTACACCATGCTTCTAGATAAGAAGACTAAATATAAAAATGGAAATTCCTTCTAAGTTAATTCAAATTGAAATTTCTATTGGATTTCTCTAACTTCATAAAAATAAGTGCATGTGGAAGAAGTCATATAAAATGGCTTCAACTCAACAAATAAGGAAAGGAAATGAGAGAAAGGAAAAGAAAGGGAAGAATGGGAGGGAAAGAGACTATCGGGGACCAGCCCAGCTTTCTATGCTGAATCCATAGAAATTCAGTCAATTTCTTCTCATTGCAAAGGACCTGCAGCCATGAAATCTGTCCATGTCTGTTTCAAACACTTAGAACTGCTGTTTTCAATTTAAAATATTGAGCAAGAAATGGCAATCTGCATTCCCAGAAGCCAATAGGAGATCATAGCCAAAGCAGTAAGCAGGTCATGCAGGGGAGGTTTGGAGTTTGCGCAGCAGCAGAGGCTACCAGTGACCATAATCAGCAAGAATCTAGAATTTCTCTTCTTATTTGCATCTAGAAGATGATAATTTGGAAAGTTCTACACCATGCATGAGCAGAGACCAGAACAATTCTTGTTTTGGTTCCAGGTCATGGACTGGAAACAAGTGTCCTTAAAAAGCCTATGAAGTGGAAAGACACTTGGCCTGTGCTGGGTGCAGGTGTGGGGCCCAACTCACTCTTCTCCTCCCAGGGTGTGGACACACCACACCCAAAACCAAGCAGCTCACAGATGAGAATTAGCTGTAGCAAAGTTCAGTGTTGGCTAAGGTAGACCACAGAATCCACCACCCTAAAATGGGAGAACTGAAATCCAAGAACTAGTGTTAAAAGAATAATTTGAATGGAGCTGTAAACTGAAAATACTTGAAATATTCAAAGAGCTAAAGAAAGGGAAAGAATCCTTCTCTTGGTCCATTCCTGCTGCTATAACAAAATACTATTCATTGGGTAGTTTATAAACTAAAGAAATTTATTTCTTAAACTCTGGAGACTGGAAGTCCAGAATCAAGGCAGCTGCAGAGACAACGTCTGGTGAGGGCCACTCTCTGCCTCCAAGACGGTACCTTGCTGCTGTGTCTTCCCAGGGTGAGTGCTGTGTCCTCACATGGCAGGGACAGAAGGCCAAAGAGCAGAAACAGGGGTGGTTCTCTAAAGCCTCTTTTATAAGAACATCAATCCCATTCGGGAGATCAGGGCCCTCATGGCCTAATCACCTCCCAAGGCCCCATCTCTTAACATGATCACTTTGGGAGTTAAGTTCCAACACATGAATTTTTGAGGGATACATATATTCAAGCCATAAAAATTCCTTACAACAAGAATAGGCAATTATGAAACCAGAATAAGCAAATGTGAAAAATGATCAAGTAGAAACCCTGAGTTTCTAAAATTTAAAAAAAAAAAAATCTCCAATAGTAGACATGAGGTAGCTGAAGGGAGAAATGTGGTCACACACCACATGTTTCGACCAATGACAGACAGCATGTACCAGTGGTCCCATGAGATGATAATGGAACAGGGAAATTCCTATCAATGAGTGACATCATAATGTCATAACACAATACAGTGCTCACCTGTGTGTAGGGTGCTATTGTAAACCAGCCTACTGCCCTGCAACTATGTATGTTACACTGTAAGACCCAATAATAAGAAATGACTATGTGACTGGTTTATGTGTTTACCTCTATACTCTTTATCATTATTTTGGAATATACTCCTTCCATTTACTTAAAAAGAAGTAAGCTGGCCTGGACCTCTGTAAGAGCTGTGCTGCGAACATGACCGGCACCTGCCCGGACCTCCATAAGAGCTGTGCTGCAACCCCTGACCTGAGACCCACACCCGCCGGGCCTCCACATGCCCTGACCAGGAACTGAGGGAGCCGTGCAACCCTGCGTCCTCCCTCCTGCCTCCACACTGGCCCACTGGTCTGGCCAGAAACTCTGGTAGCTGCATGCCCTGCAGAGCCCTCCTTGCCTCTGCTTGGAGCCCTTCTCCTGGCCAGAGACTTCTGGAGCCTTGAGCTCTCTGTGCCAAAGTCACTGGGTGCCAGGCACTCCCAGAGCCATGTGCACCAACCCCCGCCCTGTTGCTGGATCCGGGTGTGTCACACTCCAGAGCTGCTTCCACAGCCAGAACTCCCTGGCTGGGGCAACCCCAGAGGAACTACACAGGGTTACTCCCTACAAATATCCAGCAATAATAGAGTGATCCTGCTGGGGTCTAATCTTGGAGAGACACCTCCCCAACTCTGAGGACAGCCAGAGGCAACAGTGAAAAACAATCATGAGGTGAAATCAACAGAAAAACTCTGGCAATATGAATAATCAGAGTAGATCAACTCCCCCAAGGATCAA
>CAUYPK010075534.1:0-23092 GCA_963574355.1 Loris lydekkerianus
GCATGTGGCCTGCAGACCGTAGTTTGAGGACCCTTGCTGTAGAGTAATCCATCTCTCCTGTGTGCAAGACAAGGCTGGGAGCAGCTCCCTTGATGCAACTGTGAGCATCATCTCCAAACAAGAAACTCTGAAAAGCAGGCAGTGCTTCAGAGTGCCCGGAAGCCAAGCCTTCAGAGGAACCCTTATGAAAGTGATTTACAGGGGGGACAGCTCTCAAGGGAGCTATTTTTTGAGAGATGGGAGTCTCACTCTGGCTCAGGCTGGTCTGGAACTCCTGAGCTCAGGCAATCCACACAAACCCTACCCTCTACCCTGGCCTTGGCCTCCCAGAGTGCTAGGATTTACAGGTGTGAGCCACCATGTGAGACACCAGGTGTCCAGCCCAAAGGCACATCCTTATACTAAAAAAGTACTCACTGTTTATCTGAAATTAAAACGTAACTGGGCATGCTGGGTTTTATCTGGCAACCCTAGGAGGTGAGAGGAGAATGAGATAGAGCCTCTCAGCCATCAGCAGTAGTTTGAGGGTACTTTCTGTAAGCTATCAGCGGCCAACACTCAGTCGGTGGGGAGAGGTTGGGGCAGTGAGAACAGGGAAGGACAGACCCAGGAAGGATGTGAGCAGCACCAGTGCAGGCCCTCTGGGGTAGCTCACCAGACAATGGGAAAAAAGACTAGAAGCCCCTACTTAGATCATCAAGTCCAAACTACCCCCGTCTCCTGGGGAGCAGCAAGATGGCCTGTCCCTTGCATCAGCACCCGCCACTCCCTGGCTGCCAAGGGAGGGTGGTTCTGCTCCTCAGCCACTCACTCCACTGCCTGTCTGGGGGCTGGAGCTGCAGCCAAGCTGTTTGTCTCATCCAGCATTCTGAAGTATATTTAGAAGAGATCTCAGAAAATATCCCTCTCCCCCAAAAAAGCCTCCAGGACCCCAGGAAGGGAGAGTCTGGGGAAGAGATAACTATGCTGTAATGAAGTGGCCTGTTTGGAAAGTCCTGAAATCCTTTTTAAAAATTCAGAGATCCTGCCCTAAGGGTTCAGAGGAGTGCCTACAAAGAGGTTCTCACCTTCCCCCTCCAACTTCCTCTGGAGGACTCTGTGCCCCCTTATAGAAACCAGGGTGATCTGTGGGTTTGGACCTAGAAGAGTATAAAGAGAAGGGCAAAGGTTGGTCAACAGTAACATCCAGCGTGACTCCACTTATGTAAAAAAAAAAAATCCGCAAAACCAGCCTGAGGGTCCTGTCTGTGTACGTGCACATATGTGTCCACGTCCATGTTCAGATGCTCAGTGGGCTGATGGGGGAAGGGTGGGGCTGTGAAGAAGGTGTAGGAGACTCTCACTTTTTAGCATTCTTTTCTTTTGATGTATTTTAAAGTCATTTTTGTAACACGAATAGTTATTAAATAAAAATGAGGACCTGCTGCTTCTAGTCAGCACAAGAGGGAGCTGTGGACCCACAGCTCCTTGCGCCTGGGAAGAATGGAGTTTCTTCCTCAGGACACTGCCCACCCCTGAGCAGGACAGTGGGACCTGGCATGCAGGCTACCTTCCCATAGTATGCAGTAGTAAAATCTGGAAAAATTCTAAAACCCAAATTTCTTCATCTGGTGCCACATTTAATCTGAACTAAGGTGTGCCCTGTAATTACAGCGCATGTTCCACTTCCTGTGGACTTGCCTACGTTGCACAGAAGAATGAATGAGGACACGGTTTTACTTGGTCATGTGTGGCGGCCCCAGACCCCACTGACGGTGCTACATGAGCTACGGTACACACACCGAGATACTTTTCTAGATTAGAACAGTTCTGAATTTGAATGAATCTGGCCCTGGAGCTTTGGTGAGGGATGTGGCCCTATGCTCACACCAGGGCCTTTCCAGGAATTGTCCTTCAGTGAAAGCAACCTGCCTTGCAGACAATTTTGGCCTTGAGTCATTGGGATTGTCACCCCACTTACTGCCCCTAAAAATCCTTCTTTCTTCCATCCCTTCCAGGAGCTCCTGGCCTCTAGGTGTGGCCTAGAGTTTCTGTTGATTGCCTTGAGGATTTAAAGACCAAAGATCCAGAAACTAATGAAAGGAAGGTTCCTCCAGGAGCCAAAGGAGAGGGACTGTCCTGCTGTTGAAAGGAGAGCCGAGCAGTAAGATGTCCTTTCCCTTAGGCCAGGCTGATGATGGTCACTCAAGACTCTGGTCCCCCCCAACCCCCTGCCAAGAGGCACCCCCAGGCCCACATCCTGGTTGTTACCCAAAGACCAGAGACTGAGCCCCAGGGCCCTGGGGCAGCTAAGGAGATGGGAGAAGCAGCCCCAGGACCTTCACCTTCCAGTGCTGACTTTGGCAGGTAATTTGAGGACACTTCTGCTGCCCTCTGTGGCCCTCACCCTTTTCTACTTTTTCTGCCTTCTTTCAGGAAATGGAGGGGTTGTGAAAACAGTACCCAATTTGGGAGTTGTGAAGGGAAAAATGGCAGATGAGAAAGTCCAGTTTCTGTTAAAGGAGTGATGTTGAAAGAGATAAAAGATGATGGCTCAGAGGAGCCAGGCTTCGAGCTGTTAGGAGAGAGTGTGCCTGTGTGTGCCTGTGTATGGGTGGCAGAGAGGGAGAGGCAGACATACAGACTTGAGACAGATAAAGTGATGTAACAGAGGGGTGTGGAGGGAGGGGAAGTGAGGGAAGTAGAGAGAGAACTCCAACCAAGAAAGCTGAAAATACACACATCTAGCCAAGGCATATTTCAATGAATGTATTTCTGAAACAGAGCTACTGAATTGCCATTTTTATTTTTTATTTATTTTTTTTGTTTGTTTTGAGACAAGAGTTGCACTTTGTTGCCTTAGGTAGAATGCCATAGTGTCACAGCTCACAGCAACCTCAAACTCTTGGGCTCAAGTGATCATTTTGCCTCAGCCTCCCAGGTACTCAGGACTACAGGAGTCTGCCATGATGCTCCGCTAATTTTTTCTATTTTTAGTAGACAGAGCTCAGACTGGTCTCAAACTCCTAAGTTCAAGCAGTTCACCTGCCTTGGCCTCCCAGAGTGCTAGTATTATAGGCATGAGCCACCGTGCCCAGCTGAATTGCCATTTTTAACAAAAGATTTCTCAGTCTAGTGCAAGGAAGTCCCCCAAAGCAGAAAGCTGGTACCCATAGATGTTAAAACCTTCATCCATCATTTTAGAACAACGTTAATTAACCAACTAACACATGACCCTGAGATCCACATCCAGGGCTTGCAAAGTGAGGGGGCTACATTCAGCATTTATGAAGACAGGGAAAACTTCTGGCCAGTAAGCAGTCCTCCAAATGGTGCCTGAGCTGACCCCAGCAGAGCTTCTGAAGTGGCAGCTAGCAGTGGGTTACCTCTCTTGACTACTTTCCATGCCTGACCCCAGAGAGGCACCAAGGCTATGTTGAGACTTCTTCCAAAATAAGACATTGCCTTGGACAAACAACACTATCATCTCCAGAGTATGGGGGATCAGGGAGGGCACCAGCAAAGTGAATGAGCCCTTCCAGGATGGTTGAGACACCAGTCCTGGTTATTAGAGAGGCTGCAAAGAGGAAAGCAAGCTGTGCCTTACAGAATAATGTTGGAATCCAGATGAATTCTGTTTCCTGTCCAGTAGGAGGCTGGGCAATGTGAAGTCCTTAACTATGCTGGATAAATGACTGAGTCACCTTCAATAGGGCCCTGGCCTCAGCAATCTGTGGCTGAAGCTGCCCCACCCTGGCCTGGTCCCAGGGGAACCAACAGGGCCCCATGCTGATTAGTAAGTTGGGCAGGAAAGCCCCTGCCTGAACCAATAAAAGCATTGTTTTTACCAGTCAACTACAAACCAAGAGGCTGCCCTCTGCTTCTTGTGTCCTTGGCTGAGAGACATCACATCTCTAAGCCCCAGTTTCTTTTGCTGTAAAATACACACAGCGTCCTACTTAGGGCTGCATGAGAACTTCCTAAGAGGGAGTGTAGGGAAAACACTTAGAGTGGCCCCTGCACATAGTTATAAGATTCAGGCCTCAGGCCAGACCTGACAGACGTTCTAATTCCCCAGTATTTTCTGAAACCATTCTCTGGGCAAAGTAAGGTTCTCTGGGATGGGGAATGCTCGGTAGAGCTAAAGTAAAGTACAGACTCATACAGGCAGTACCAGCAAACTGATACATCTGTCACATTATCACTCCTGGTGTTACCTCTGTCCTGGACAAGGAGTCCAGGCTGATTGCAAGTGAGTTCAAATCACTGCTTGTCCTACGGCCTCTTCAACATGTGACCAGGAGGGTCCATTTACAGCAGCCTGTAGGCCCCACCTCCAGGCAGGAGGATCAAGAACCCGGCTGTGATTGCTGGGGCTTCCTGCTGCTAAGTCAGACATTTCTGGCAGTCTTTCAAGAAGTGCTGTGATGAGTGGCCCCTTTCTTCTTTCTAGGACTGTCACCAAAGGCACATGCTGCAGAGTCATATGTAGCCAACAGTAACCAGCAGGCCTGTTATAATCCTAAGGGCAGGAAATGGGGCACATGGGTCTTCCTATCACAGTGGGGTCAGAATTGCAGAGCTAGCAGAGTACCTAAAAACCCACTTTATAGGTTTTTCAAACGACTCTTTCCTATTCTCTGCTTATAACATCTAGTCAGTGCTCTCTGGTGACAGCAGAGGAGGTGGTAGTTGTGTCCTGCAGCAGAACCTGCTCACTATCCTTCTGTGCTGTGATGGACAGCACATGGCCTGCCTGAAAGACCCCTCAGTGGGCAAGCACAGGAGCACCTTTTATGTGATTCAGCTGAGCGTGCAAGATCCAGGAATTCCTATTATCAATAGGGTTTTTGATTTTAGGTACTTGTCCCAGGCCTGGGCTGCTTTAGTGATCACGAGGAAACCACCTCTTACCACCCAGACCCACCCAAGACTGACTGCCTACCACCCAAATAAACTCAGAAATCTTGGTAAATATAGGAAATTGGAACAGATAAAACGTCTAATATCTACTTTGTTTTTTATTTCATTGATTTTTATTTTCATTTGTATTACTTCATTTTTCTCTGCCTTTGATTTACTATTTATTTTTTAGCTTCTTGAGGTAGAGGCTTAATTTATTTATTTTTTTTTCCAGGACAGAGTCTCACTATGTCACCCTTGGTAGAATGCCATAGCGTTACAGCTCACAGCAACCTTAAATTCCCGGGCTTAAGTGATTCTCTTGCCTCAGCCTCCCAAGCAGCTGGGACCACAGGTGCCCACCACAATGCCTAGCTATTTTTTGTTCCCCTTTTCTACAGGCGCGGAGCCAGGTAGAGGCTTAATTTATTAATTTTCAGCCTTTTTTATTTTCTAATATGTATTTGGCCTATAAATTTCTTTCTGAGCACTGCTTCGGCTGTATCCTACAAGTCTGATGTCACATTTTCATACCTTCTTATTTTTAGGATTTATACACACATTCCATTCTCTGATAGATTAAAATATTCAAACCAAGTCCTGAATTCCAACTCAAACTATAAAGTTTATCTCACCTTATTCCCAGAACTCCTTGGCTATACACTCTCTGTGAAAAGATCTGAAATAAAGCCGCTCCTGAGGAGTTTGGGACTCCTATATACAACAGAAGAGAATCAAAAGGAAGGTTTTGATGATCTTGCCTTTTGTTTCTGATATACAATTTCAATTGAAAACTGCAAACGTGATTTTTTTTCTTACCCCTTCCTTCCTCCCCTCTCGCCCCTCCCAAGTTGAACTGAGTTGATTTTTTTCTCTTATGTGGGCGTGTATTAGATCTTCTACTGACTTCATATTAGTATTGAGTACATTGGATACTTGTTTTTCCATTCTTGTGATGTGATTTCTTAAAATGAAACTAATAAATCATCTGTGCAAAGACTTCCAAAGCCTGCAGAATAAGCCGTACTTTAAAAAACACATTTAAAACTTTAAACACTTTAAAACACATTTAAAGTTAACAGAAAATCTGCCAAGTTTACCCTTAATTAGGAGCTCAGGAATAGAAACCACCTGCATGGTTGCCAATCTAGACTAATTAAATTTATTTCATGTCATTGTGGTCCTTTTATAGCTGTTTAGACTTATTCTCAATTACTGTTCACAGAATTCACAGAATTCATTAACATATTTTACATCCAAGGGTTTCAGTGCAGAATAGAAAAGAGGCCTACGAATTGTTGCTTACGTGTGGAATCTGGGTCTGATTATTTAGAGATATGTCTAGAACATTATTGCTTTATTATTAGTCCTATTTTTAAAAACAATAAATTATTCCTAGGAAACCCACCCTGCCAAGTGTTCTTCATTCTGTGACTGTTCTAGGTTCACTCACAACATATCTGACTTATGGATGCCCAAAAAACCACCCACCCGTGTGCTCTGCTGCTCCAGCAGGTCCAGGGGCTGGCTGGGGCAGAACAATGCTCTTCCGTGTGTGGAAATACACTACACCTACCGCTTGCCATTTTCCTCCCTGATCTTGCCTCTTATGGACTACATTCACACGAGTCTCTATGTAAAACTTAAATTAGACCTAAACAAGAGGGTTCAGAGAATGGGGACTAATGCTCCTATTAAAGCCACTGACCATGCAAGGAAATAGATCTGAAACAACAAAATATCTGGTCTTAATCTATAAGGAATGTCTTAAAATGTCCTCAGTGATTATGGTCCAAGGTGGTTCATCAATGACATGAACTTGAAGACTTCTTGGTAGATTTCGTGGCTGGGTTTCTTATTTTGTTACATATAAGTTTTTGTTTTGTGAAAAAGATCTTGGAGATTTTCTCGTGGCCCCGGAGCGCTGTGTAATTGTGGATACCTAGGAGAAAAGACTGGTTTCCTCAGGGATGCTGGCACACCAACCACATTTGGGGCAGGATCCCTGAGAGTGGTGGCCATGTCAGATTTGGGAATGGGAGTAGATGCCGTAAGCAGAATGCAGGCTACAGATGGCACCTCAGTCCAGCTTCTTATTGTTGTCTGTGTTGTGCACGGAAGCTAAAAAGTCAACGATGAGCTTGGCTGTCTTCCTGGGTCTCTCCATCACCACAGAGTGCCCACAGTTTTCCAGAAGTTCTACCTGGCAGTCAACAATTGATTTGGCCAACATGTCTGCGCCAGACACATCGAGCACCTGCCGGGCAAGAGAGGGAGCTAGAAGATACACAAAGATTCAGACACCCACATGTGTGTTCCCCATGGAGAAAACTTCCACTAAGGATGGGAGTGGGACAGGAGTGTTGGGGGGTGAATTTTAGGACCAAGTCACTTCGGTGTTGGGGCCTGTGGCTCTCTGCTGGTAACACTGAAGTGGATAATGCACATTCCCTGCCCTTGAGTAGGCAAAGCTGAACAGGTCAAGAGACAAATGCAGCACAGTGTGACAAGGGCTCTGATGGGGGAGGATCCTGGTTGCTGAGAGAGCATGTATGGGGAGTAGGAAGATATCATCCCTGAGTCCCGGAAAAGCACAGAGGGGACAGTAGAGGAGTATTTGTGGAAGAGGGAACAGCAAGAGCTGGGAGGTCATGGCAAGTGCAGGGACAGCAAAGGGCTCACTGGCCCAGAGACAGCATGTAGGGGCAGCAGGGAGCAACCTGGTAGAGAGAAGGAGCAGCAAGGAAGGGCTGCTACTCCAGCCTCGCTGGGACAGTGGGGAGCCATGGGTATGTTAAGGAGAGAAGCTGGGGTAGGGTAGCCCAAGCTATGATTAGGACACACAGGAAAATGCAAAAGGTAAGAGGCAATTATCATAAGCTGGGGGTGGAGTGCATGGATTGCTCTTTGAAGATTCTTTGGGAATATCCAGAACTATGTGACTCTGGCCCTGGAATTTGTAAATAACAAGGAATGGTCTTACAACATGAAAGCTGGCACTTTTCCAGAGCTAATACTTCTCAAGCAACTCATTCCTTTCACGTGGCTCACCCTGCTCTTAGGCTAATCTAGCTTCACCTTTTCCCCCAACATTCTCCCTCAGAAGTAGATTTGCATCCACTCCCCTTCTCTGCATCACCTTTCAAACTCAACCAATCACTCCTTCAACTCATCCCAGACAAGAGGGCCCCTCCTCTCCATCCTCAGCAGCAAAAGTAAAAAGGCCAATAAGCTCAAGCACCTTCTGTTTTTAAGCATTATCTCATCAAACCAGTTCATTAAATCCAAGATTTTTCGCCTACTTGGAAGCTGGGTAAGCAGAACATCTCAGCCAAGAAATGGAGCACTGTAGAGAACTCCTGGACCATGACTAGGAAAATGGAGAGCTTAGCAAGAGGGGAGTACCCAGCTGAGGAATCAGAAACCTCTCCCTGGTCACTTGTTCATAGGTAAGGCTGCTATGGCAACTGCCTGAGCAGAAAGAAGCACAGTTGCCCTGGAAACATCCAGGGGAAATGCAGTTGGGGTCAACAAGTGAAGAAAGCGTGATAAAGCAGAAACTCCCAGCAGAGTGTCTATCCTGCAGAGAGATCAGAAAATATAACTCACAGGCAAAATTACCTACATGAGCTTCTAGCTTTGGCACTGTTATGCTGGTCACCATTACAAAGCCAGCACTTCCTATGGTCACCCAGAGGCATGCAAAATCACTGAATGGGCCCTGATGAGATATGCATGTCTGTGGGAGCCTTATCAACTATTTTTTGGACAGGATATTCATATAAATGGTCAAAAATTTTCTTATATCCCATTTCAGGCAAGAACAGAATTAGGGAGAGGCAAGTATGATAGTCACCTGGAGCACAGAATTTAAGTAGGTACCAAAAAACTCAGCAATCAAGATAAAAAAAAAAAAAAAAAAAAAAAATATATATATATATATATATTTAGGCAGTCTTACTTTGTCACCCTCAGTAGAGTGCCATAGCATCACAGCTCACAGCAACCTTAAACTCTTGGGCTCAATTGATTCTCTTGCCTCAACCTCTTGAGTTGCTGGGACTACAGGCATTCACCACAACACCAGACTATTTTTAGAGATGGGGCCTCAAACTCAGGTAATCCACCTGTCTTGGAGTGCTGGGATTACAGGCCTGAGCCACCGTGCCTGGCCAAGGTGAAAAATATTTCAAGGCAGTATTAAAAAATAAACATGAGGGGGCGTGGGGGCTCACGCCTGTAATCCCAGCACTCTGGGAGGCTGAGGCATGTGGATTGCTTGAGCTCAGGAGTTCGAGACCAGCTCAGGAGTTCAAGCAATAGTGAGACCCTGTTTCTAAAAAAAAATAGCTGGGTGTTATGGCAAGTGCCTGCAGTCCCAGCTACAAAAATTGTTTGAGCCCAGGAGTTTGAGATTGCTGTGAGCTACAATGCCAAAGGCACTCTGCCCAGGGTGACAGAGTGAGATTCTAAATAAATAAATAAAACAAGCCATTAAGACAGATGCATGATATTCAAAATATCAAAAAATTATAAATACAAGCAGCACCCAACCCTGAACTTGTATGCCACATCTCTCACCCTACCCTACTCCCAGCCCTGCAGTACTCTACAGCAGTAGGCAGATCATAAGGTGCTGGTGGGCAGGGTCTTGGCTGTCTTGGTCCCTACTGTATTCTTATGGCCCAATACACCATCAGGCACATACTAAGTGCTCTATAAATACCTATTAAGTGGCATAAAAGTGATCTCTATGAGGCCCTCCCACTCTAGTGGATGAACACAGAGGAGAGATGCACAGACTGATATGCAGGGTTCTCAGGTTCAGTGGTGCAGGCTGTATACTGTCCAAATTCAGGGGATATTATTCACATAGATAATAATACACAGGGCTTCCCTTGCAGTTGTGCAGCACAGCAGCCTGCCTACAGGGTTTCAGAGAAGGAGGCTGAATTCAGCCTGGCAGAGGTGGGCCACTGTAATACCAAATGTGGATGAGAAAGCAGAGAAAGAGCAAGAGAGATTGGGAAACAATAAAGCCATGGAATAAAAGACTCTTCTACTTGGGGTGCCCTAGAGATAGTCCACAAAACACAGAAAGAATGTGATCACATTTGTAGTAGCCCCACAGCATATTAGGTTCTTTTTCTGGAATAAAATGAACTTCAGAGTCTGAAAGGAAATTCTGGACCATGGGCTGAGGCCAGCTATCAGAAGCAAGAGACATGCCAAAAAGGCTCAGTGTCCATAGCACAGTGGTTATGGCGTCAGCCATATATACTGAGGGTGGCAGGTTCAAACCTGGCCCAGGCCAACTCACGTGAGGTTCATAATAACTCTCATAGTGTAGAAGAAAAATCCTTGATTTTGAAGGGCTGAGTGATTGCTCAAGGTCACAGGCTGATAAAGGGCAAAGGCAGGGCTAGAACACAGACTTTCAGACACTGTGGCAGTGCTCTCAGTCTGCACTGTCACCACAGGACAGGACATGGCCTCTCCCTGTTGGTCCCCAAGGGCCCCAAATCACCTTTGGGATTTTTAAAATGGTGAAAGGCCTTCATTGTTCTGTCTCTATTTTTTGATTCAATGACTTCCTGCTGGCTTAGCTTGGAACTCAGGCACACATAAGCTTCTTTCAGCCCTGGACTGCTGCTGGAGGGAGGACTTGAGACCCCCTCCTCTCCATGGAAACATTTCTGCACTATATATCCTTAGCCAGGCCTGGCTGGTCTGAGACACATGCCCTGGGCACATGCCTACTTCTCTTCCCTGGTCCCTCCTCCTGGGCCATCCACTCACCTGTGGGCCTTTGTAGCCACAGCCTGAGTTCCTGCCTTTGTTCTCAGCAGCCCTGGCAGGACACACAATGGCAGCTTTCACCATAGGGTCCTTAGAGAAATCGTCCCAATGGGGAAAGCTTTTCTCTCTTTTTCTTTTCTCACAATTAATAGCACAAGACTCCTGGACACCATTCAACACACACTGTCCTTCTGTTTATCTTGTGAGCCTCGTAAAGGCTCCATTTCTCAGTGCCTCCTTTTGCTTTAAAATAATTTCATTAAGGAGTGCATAAACTTCAGTAAGATATGCTTTCCAATACACAGTTATAAACAAAAAAGGAGCTTCTGGGCCAGGTGCGGTGGCTCACGTCTGTAATCATAGCACTCTAGGAGGCCAAGGCAGGTGGATTGCCTGAGCTCCCAGATTTGAGACCAGCCTGAGCCAGAGAGAGATCCCATCTCTAAAAATAGCCAGGCATTGTGGCAGGCACCTGTAGTCTCAGCTACTTGGGAGGCTGAGATAAGAGAATTGAGCTGAAGAGTCTGGCTTCACAGCACTCTACCAAGGGAGAAAAAGTGAGACTCTGCCTCAAAAAAAAAAAAGAAAAGAAAAAAGAAATTCTGGGGGCATAAATCTGTATCTCTATGGAAGGCCTGTAATAGGTTGACTCATGTTTCCCCCAAATCTGTATGTTGAAGCCCTAACCGCCAGAATGTCAGAATGTGACTTTATTTGGAAATAGGGACATTGTAGGTGTAATTAGTTAAGATGAGGTCACATTGGAGCAGGGTGGGTCCCTAGTCCAATATGACTGACATCATTATAAAAAGAGGAAAGTGGAACACAGAGACAGACACACAGAGAGCAAATACCAGGTAAAGATGAAGGCAGAGATCAGAGTGACGCTTCCAGAAGCCAAGGAACACCAACAACGGCCAGTAAACCACCAGACTAGTCTAGGGGGAGATACAGAAAAGATTCTCCTCACACCTGACCTCACCTCAGACTTCCAGCCTCCAGAACTGTGAGAAAATAGATTTCGGTTGTTGATGCCACCTAGTCTGTGGTACTTTGTTATAGCAGCCCTACTAAGCTGCTGTATGGGATCACCTGAAAAAAATCTATTAATTTTTTTTTTTTTTTTTTTTGAGACAGGGTCCCCTTGGTGGGGTGCCATGGCATCACAACTTACAGTCATCTCAAACTCTTGAAGCGATTCTCTTGCCTCAGCCTCCCAAGTAGCTTGGACTACAGGTGCCCACCACAACGCCCGGCTATTTTTTTGTTGTAGTTGTCATTGTTGTTTGGTAGGCCCAGGCTGCGTTTGAACCCACCAACCCCACTGTACATGGCTGGTGCCCTAGCCGCTGAGCTACAGGCACCGAGCCAAAAATCTATTATATTTTGTTATTGATTGAGTTTTTTGAGACAGAGTCTCACGCTATCACCCTGGGTGAGTGCTGTGGCATCACTGTAGTTCATGGCAATCTCAAACTCCTGGGTTCAAGCAATCTTCTTGCCTCAGCCTCCCAAGTAGCTAGGACAAACAGTGTGAGCCACCATACCTGGCTAGTTTTTCTATTTTTAGTATTTTTTTTCTTGCTCAGGCTGGTCTCAAACTCCTAAGCTCAAGTAATCCACACGTCTTAGCCTCCCAGAGTGCTAGGATTACAGGCGTGAGCCACTGCACCCGGCAAAATCTATTAAATTTTACACGCACATGCCCTTTGACACATTAATTTAACAACTAAGAATCTGTCCTTTAGATACGCTCATTTGCACACTGCACAAACATACGTGCATGTGTTCTGTTTTGAAGTGTTACTTAGCAAATAAATGACCATCAGTAGGGCACTAAATTCAATAATTTGGGGCAGAGCCATATAATGGAATACAGCTCTTAAAAAGAACAAAGTGAATATTCTTTCAGGCAAGAATCATCATGGATGGAAAATCTAGCAAGGAATATTTGATGAGGAGCAGGGTAACTGCAGGACCTCAAAGTGTCTTCTAGTAGACTGCTCCATAAGCAAGAAACAGACACCTCCCCAGCCAGGTGATCAAAGTTAACATCCCCTGAAAAGGGCACATAAACACTATGCGCCTGAAGACTGAAGCCTAATCACTCATGAGACATTCAGGCCAGGAACATAGAACCTGAATTTCATCGTGATGAAGCAGCAAATTCAAACTAGAAGGCGGTGCCTGTGGCTCAGTGGATAAGGCGCCGGCCCCATATACCGAGGGTGGCAGGTTCAAACCCAGTCCCAGCCAAACTGCAACAAAACAATAGTCAGGCATTGTGGTGGGCGCCTGTAGTCCCAGCTACTTGGGAGGCTGAGGCCAGAGAATCGCCTAAGCCCAGGAGTTGGAGGTTGCTATGAGCTTGTAACGCCACGGCACTCTACTGAGAGTGATAAAGTGAGACGCTGTCTCAAAAAAAAAAACAAACAAACACAAAACAAACTGAAGAGCATTTGACAAAATAATTGGCATGTACTCTTCAAATTCCTCAACATCATGAATGACTAAGGCAAACTAAGGAATTATTTCCTAAAAGGAGACTAAAGAGATATGACATCTAATCTGTGATCTTGGACTGGATCCTGATCAGCATACCAGGAGGGGGAGGAAGATACCACTTAGAGCGTCACTGAAACGAATGATGAAATCAGATCAATGTTAAATTTCCAGAATGTGTTGTATATAAAACCAGCACATGGTACCCCATGATTGCATTAATGTACACAGCTATGATTTAATAATTTAAAAAATTTTCCAGAATGTGATACTGTGCTGTATGTGAGAAAATATTCTTGTTTGCAGTAAATATACGTGGAGGTATGGGGGGAATAAAAGGACATAAGGTAAGCAACCTACTCCAGATAGTCCAAAAATACATAGTTCTGCATAGATAGCTGAGAACGATCAAGCCAACACGGTAAATGTTCAAAACATTGCTAAAAAATAAAATGTGATACATACATACCATGGAGTAACAGTCAGCAGTGAAATGGAGCAAACCACTGACATACGCAACAACATAGATGAACCTCAAAAACATTACACTTGAGTAAAAGAAGCCATATTAAAAAGACTATGTACTTTATGATACTGTTCATATGAAATTTCTAGAAAAGGTAAAATTGTAGAAACAAAAAATAAATCAGTGGTTGTGTGGGGCTGAGGTGAGAGTGGAGATCAAGAGCAAATGGGCAGGAGGGAAATTTTGGGGGTGCTAGAAGTGTTTTACAACTGAGTTTTGGTGATGGTGCACCTTAGGTGAATGTTATGTAAATTATAGCCCAATAAAGCAAATATTTCATTAATTTAGGTAAATGGTATACAGGAATACTCTGTACTCTTCTTAAAATTTTTCTGTTAAGTTTAAAATTATTGCAAAATAATTTTTTTTTTTGACACAGAATTCCACCATGTTGCCCTCAGTAGAGTGCTATAGCATTACAGCTCACAGCAACCTCCAACTCTTGGGCTTAAGTGATTCCCTTGCCTCAGCCTCTTAAGTATCTGGGACTACAGGTGCCCACCACAACACCTGGCTATCTTTTATTGCAGTTGTCATTGTTGTTTCGGCTGGCCTGGGCTGGGTTCGAACCCACCAACTTTGGTGTATGTGGCTGGCGCTGTGACCACTGTGCTACTGGCACCTAGCCTCTTTTTTTTTTTTTTTTTTTTTTTTGAGTCAGAGTCTCACTCTGTTGCCCTGGGTAGAGTGCCATGGCATCATAGCTCACAGCAACCTCAAACTCTTGGGCTCAAGAGATCCTCTTATCTCAGCCTCCCAAGCAGCTGGGACTATAGGTGCCTTCCACAATATCTGGCTACTCCGTCTGTCCTTCCTTCCTCCTTCCCCTCTCTTTCCCTCCCCTCTACTCCCCTTCCCTTCCTTTTCTTCTCTCTTTCTTTCTTTTTTAAAGACAGAGTCTCACTTTGTTGCCCTCGGTAGAGTGCTATGGCATCATAGCTCACAGCAACCTCAAACTGTTGGGCTTAAGTGATTCTCTTGTCTCAGCCTCCTAAGTAGCTGGGACTACAGACACCCACCACAATGCCCAGCTATATTTTAGCTATGATAAAAATAAATTTTAAAAATGATTTAAAATTACCTTTCAGCTGGGTGTGGGGCCCATACCTGTAATCCTAGTACTCTAGGAGGTCAAGGCAGGTGGATTACGTGAGCTCAAGAGTTTGAGACCAGTCTGGGTAATAGTAAGACCCTGTCTCTATTAAAAATAGAACTGAGGCAAGACAATTGCTTCAGCCCAAGAGACTGAGGTTGCTGTGAGCTATGACACTACAGCACTCTACTCAGGGTCTCAAAAAAAAAAACAAAAACCCATACACACAAAAAAATTGCTTTTCATTTGAACAGACCAAATGTTGCTTTCAACTCAAAGAACTATGTTTCCTGTAGACACTGGCACCCGATGCAGGTGTATTTCACTTTTTTGAATAATAGAATTGGCCAGGGGGGCTCACTTCATAAAGCCCTCTTGTTCTTCTTCAAGGACATTTTTCCTCACAAGTGGTGGGGACTGGCACAGACAGCTGCAGGAATGGTGTTACATACCTGGTCCTGTTTTCCCCAGATGATCTGTGTTGGGACTTTGATCTTGTCCATGTTCTGATGAAGAGAGTATCTGGATTTCTCACTGACAATTTCTAAAAACACTTGCCAGAAAAGGAAAACAAAGTGAGTGTGTGCTGGGTTGCAACTCTACCACTGTAGAGTTGAGAGATAATCACCAAGTCCAGCCATTTTTTTCTCTTCAGAGGCCCAAGAAAACACTTAAAGTGTTACAGAGTTAAGAAGGAAAAGCCAGCCAGCCACAAGGCTTCACCTGTGAGAAGCTCAAGCTAAAAGCAGGGCTACTTACACTTCCGGTAGAAGTTGTTATGAGGGATGCGGACATCAACAAGGCCTTGCAGGATCTAAGGATAAATAACTCACAGTTAGAAATCCAGAGCAGACTCATTTCCTCAAGGTCCCTAACAGCTGTGGGACAGTGAAGGAGAATAAAATCCAGCAACTTGCAGCACTGTCCAAGTTTTTAGGGCCTGGGCCTCTGATTCCTGTGATGTGGTAGATGATGGAATAGGGAGTTAGCCTCACAAGAGCCTTTTTTTTTTTTCTTGAGTCAGTCTCACTTTGTCATCCTTGGTAGAGTGCTGTGGCATCACAGCTCACAGCAACCTCCAGCTCCTTGGCTTAGGTGATTCTCTTGCCTCAGCCTCCCGAGTAGTGGGGACTATAGGTGCCCGCCACAATGCCCGGTTATATTTTTGCTGCAGTTTGGCTGGGGCTGGGTTCGAACCCACCACCCTTGGTATATGGGACCAGTACCCCACTCACTGAGCCACAGGTGCTGCCCCGGCTTTTTTTTTTAATTAGAAAGGAAGTTGGGTAATATTATGAAGTCAGAGGTACCCTACATCATGTAATATGACACCTGAGATGGATGGATAGCTGTTTTATCTAGAAAATTCACTGCTGAGCTTAAGACACAATCAGGATGAACTTATTATCAGGCAATTATTCAGTATTATCCAAATACAGAACAAGGTCTATTAAAAAACATTAAACCATAGGGGATCCTGGGAATATTAAACAACAGATAAATACACTATTGGGAAAATTGGGGGGAAGGTTCTATAGTCCTTTATCATTTACCACTGACTTTGCCTTTTCTGCTGAGGGCTGGTGAGGAATGAAGACAGGCCACATCTGGACCTGGGTTACTGGCCCAAAGGGGTGGCTGTGGCCAAAGGGCACAGTCCTCTTTTTCCTCCTGCCCCAGGATTCTTGAGGTTGAGTACAGGGTTTACATTAGCAGATGCAACTTCTCTCATCTACCTGGGAACAGGTCTGAACCCCCTTGATGTATGGTCTCAGGAGTCCCTTACCCTCTGGGCTCTGGCCAGCCAGGCCTCCTTCCATTGTCTTGAATGTGTACGTTTTTTACAGCCTGCAAATGCTGTTCCTCAGAGAGGTTTATCAAACTACCCCTACTCCCTGTTCACAATCCCCATACCATCTCCATTTCCTTTATAAAACTCATAAAATAGGGCGGCACCTGTGGCTCAGTGGTGGGGTGCTGGCCCCATATACCGAGGGTGGCGGGTTCAAACCCGACCCTAGTCAAACCGCAACAAAAAAGTAGCCGGGCGTTGTGGCGGGCGCCTGTAGTCCCAGCTACTCAGGGGGCTGAGGCAAGAGAATCACCTAAGCCCAGAAGTTGGAGGTTGCTGTGAGCAGTGTGATGCCACAGCACTCTACTGAGGGCACAAAGTGAGACTCTGTCTCTAAAACAAAACTCATTAAACTAGGCAATTATTTGTTTTCTTGTTACTACCTGTCTCCCCTACTGAACTGTGTCTACCCAGGGACTTTCCCTGTCTTACTTATTCACCACCATGCCCAGCACAGTGCCTGATATATCCCATGCACAACAGGAGTTGATGAGTAGGTGAAGGAGGGATGTATGAAGAAAGCTGGTACTTGCCCCCTGAGCCATGGGAGAGGGCAGGTACCTCACTGCTGAGACCACCTTACCTGCTGGGGCACCTTGAAACGAACATATGAGCAGAGCTGGAGCATTTCACTCATCTCTTCTGGGGTGGACGGGATCAAGGGAATCTTCTCAACAGCAGCAGAATCCTGCAGCTCTTTCAGCCGCTGTACAAACTGATTATCAGATGAGTACTGCAGGCCTGTAGGATTCAAACCGAAATGGCGTGACAATAAATCTACTTTCTTACCAACACCCATTTTACGTAGGGAACTTCCAACAGCAGCTCAGAGCTAATATACTTCAGGTTTCCTTCATGAGTACATTTCTTTTTAACTGGTACTTCCATCCTTGCTCAAGGTCAAAACCACACTCTGAGAAACACAGAAAAAAAGCCCTTGAAAATATTTTAAGGACTGGTTACTCACACTGTGGGCTCGGGACGGGAAGCACCAGAAGCCCACAAGAAATGCAGAAGCTCAGCCCTTCCCTAAGCCTCTTGAGTCAGAATTTGCATTTTTACCAGTTGCCAGGGGATTCATATGTATGACAGAGCTTAAGAAGTCTAGAAGACAACTAGGCTGAGCACATCCATGTTGTGGAGAGGAGGAAATATATGATGGGAAGAAAACATCAGGCTGGAGGGACTGACTACTCCATCCCTCGGTGTGGACCCACATGGCACTGTCTTACTTGGAGTCAATGCACGAAACACAGGGAAGGTGTGAGCCTCCTTCTGAGCTGTCCCCTGATGCCCTCTACATAATCCCTCTTCCTCCAGAACATCAGGGGATCACTGAGACTGATTCTCTCTGAGATTATGCATGATTCCGATTACCCAGAGTTTGACACAAGGATTCCACAGAAGTTGACACAATACAGGAAGGAAAAACTCATTTTCACTTCCAACACTGAGCAAATTCTAGGTATTTAGCTTAGCCAAAAAACCTAGATCTTAGAAAGAAAGGCCATAGCATCAATAACATTGGTCATGCTACAGAAATCCACACTTATTAATCTACATCCAGCAAACCCTTTAAATCCAACATGATACATGGCTTTCACAATGCAGTGGAGCAGATTACATTTTTTATGTCATCTCTTTTATAAATAATCCTTGGCTAAATGTCATGTGGTATCCTGATTTGGATCCTGCAACAGAAAAAGGACATTAGTGGAAAGCTAAATGAAATCCAAATAAAGGCTGAGGCTTAGTTAATAGTACTGTACCAATGTTGGTTTCTTAGTTATGACAAATTTATTGTAGCAGTGTAAGCTGTTAACAAATGGGGAAACTGGATAGAGTATGTGGGACCCTCTGTATTATATCTGCAACTATTAAACAACAGAGAAATAAACTATTGAGCAAATTTGGGGGAAGCAAATTTTTGTAAATTTAAAATTATTTCAAAATAATAAACCTGTTTTAAAAAACTTAGGTAGGATATAATCCTGAATTTCTACTTTTTCATTTTCACACACCAATAAACTTAATTTAAAATTTCCACTTGAAACTCAGGTGTAAAATTCTTCACTGAGCAAATGAACATATACTTTTAAAAGCCAGTTAGACTTGACTTCCCATATTTGATTTAGAATCTAATAATCTTCCATAGGAACTAGTCCTTTAATTCTCAAATTTTATTATTAAAAGATAAAATGATTTCAGATGTGGCATTTGGAAAAAAAAAAAGATAAAACCCTTTGGGGGCTTGTCTTCAACTTCAATGTCCTTACAGGACCTAAAACTTACAGAGTGGCAGAAGGATTTTAAAGGTTAAGTTTCAGTAAAAGACATACATGTTCAACTCATGGCTAGGTTCTAGCTGAATCATATAAAGGGGGTAGTGGTTGTGAGTCATATAAAAAAAGTATTAAATGTGAAAAGACTTCCAACAAAGCCACAGCTTGGGTTTTGGAATCAGAGAGCCTGGGATCTATGCCTATCTTGGCTCTGGAACTAATGTAATTTATTTGTATCTTAAAGTTCTCATCTATAATATCTTGGGATAATATATTGGGCATAATATCTTGATCTAGATGGTAACTGCATATGTAAAATGTCATGCACATTTGAAATTTGGGCAACTCATTATGTGTAAATAATATCCCAATAAAGTACCAGAGAGAGAGGGAGAGAGAGAATTAGAAAAAAGAGAAAATAAGATTTTATCTATTATAAATTATAAATCCAAGTTTGAAGACCTATGGGAAAAAAATGAATTTTAAAAATCCAACTGCAGATGATAATCTCCAGAGACATGTTAAAGCTCATGTTGACACATATACACCTAAGAACGGAGATACTAAAGTATATTGATTTTTTAAAAAATATTTTTGTAATGAATAAAGATCTGAGTTTTCAGCAAAAAAGAGGAGAGGCATAATAATAGTACCTTCACTTCATAGAGAAAAATTAAAATAGTACCTTCACTTCATTATTGGCAAAATTAAAATCCATATAAGGAACTTAGCTAGGAAGAACTCAAAAAATGTTGGAGGTTAATGTTATAAACATTGTATTTCAAAGTATTCAAGTACTGCAAAGCACTATACACATTATAATTAACTACCTCACAAGGATAACTTTGTATTTTCTTTTTTTTTCTTTGAGACAGAGTTTCACTATGTCACCCTCGGTGGAGCACCGGAGTGCCTAGTATCACAGCGGAGCACGGGAGTGCCTAGTATCACAGCTCACAGCTCAAACTCTTAGGTTCAAGCGATTCTCTTGCCTCAGCCTCCCAGGTAGCTGGGACTACAGACGCCCACCACAATGCCTGGCTATTTTGTTGTGGTGGTTGTGGTTGTTATTATTGTTTGGCAGGCTGGGGCTGGGTTCAATCTCTCTAGCCTCGGCGCATGTGGCTGGCACCCCAGCTGCTGAGCTACAGGCATTGAGCCTATATTTTCTTTTTAAAATGTTTTAAATTTTTACTGTGTATCCTCAAGGATTCCCCAAAAATAAAAAAATTAAATTAAATAAAAAAAAATAAAATGTTTCAAATTTTAAAATATCTTTTATTTTTATTTATTTTTTTGAGACAGAGTCTCACTCTGTCACCCTGGGTAGAGTGCCATGGCATAATCATAGCTCAGAGCAACCTCAAACTCTTTGGGCTCAAGTGATCCTCATGCCTCAACTTATGGAGTAGCTGGGACTACAGGCACCTGTCACATTGCCAAGCTAATTTTTTTCTATTTTTAGCAGAGACAGGGGTCTCATTCTTGCTCAGGCTGGTCTCAAACTCCTGAGCTCAGGCAATCCACCTGCCTCAGTATCCAAGAGTGCTAGGATTACAGGTGTGAGCCACTGCACCTGGCTATATCTTTCATTTTTTTATAGAGACAGAGTCTTGCTATGTTGCTCAGGCTGGACTTAAACTCAAACCGTCACTTCATTACTGGCAAAATTACAAGTATGTAGGACTACAGACATGTGTCCATCATCACACCTGGCCCTGGCTCTATATTTCCAACTCTATCTGGTTAGGATTATGATTGTACTACTACTGTTTGGCTAGAGTAGCGATTTGCAACTATTGTGCCGCAGCACACTGGTGTATGGTGAGACAATCTTAGGTGTGCTGAGAAAATTTTTAAAGATTAATTAAATTATTTTTGAAAGAAGTTCAAAGCACAGGAAGTAGATTCTTTTTTTTTTTTTTGATCAACATAATTTAAGTGTGCCACAGAAGTTAAACTATAGGTTCAAGTGTGCCATGAGATAAGAAAGGTTGAAAAACACTGGGTTAGTGTTGTCGGTCAATGCTGCCTATCTCTAAAGTACATATCAAAAAGATGATTCTAAGAAACATGCATTGCAGAGACTCGCCACTTGTTTCGTCAGTGACTCATCTCCACCGAGTGATGTTTTAACCTCATAACTCACCAGCGGGGCATACGAGGCATAGGCTGGAGACATCTGATGGGTAGTAAGCAGCGTACACCCCAGCAACATTGCCACCCATGGAGGTTCCTACCAGGTGGAAGGGTTTTTTGTTCAGCTTAAGGCATTCTACAAACTAGAAAGGGAAATGAGAAGGAGGCTTTGTTAGAAAGCTATAGACAATGACAAGGATGATAATAGAGTAGAACACCCCTATACTTCCTTTAGACAACTGAAAATGGCTATTGATAAAGAGGGTCTGAAACTCTACTAGATCCACTATCAAGATGAACCCTGTGGCATCGTACATGTACTTTTCTTTACCTGGTGTAAGTGATTGAGGGAGGAGTCATTTATACTTATGAGTCACCAAACTTTTATACAGAGGTTCAAAGCATAAATATTTTCCGCTTCAAGAACTATCTGATCTCTGCTGCGCCTATTAAAATGTGCCATTGTAGCACAAAAGCAGTCAAAGACAATATGTAAATGAATGAGTGTGGCTGTGTTCCAATAAAACTTAGTTTATAAGAATAGGTGGTGGGCCAAATATAGCCCATGTGTGGTAGGTTTATGACTCCTGTCCTAATTTAAAGCCCTTCTCATCCACCTATTTATTCAACCATCTGTCTGTTCAACTGTCCATGCATCTATCCATCCAATCATACAATAAGGTTTCCAACCAACCATCTACCCCATCAATCCATCCATCTAAAAGATATTTATTGGCTATCAATTATATACATGGAACTAGGGTTAGCTGCTAAAGATACAGCAAAGAGCTAAAGAGGCAAGGTTTCTGACCCTATTAAAATACATAATTTCATGAAGAGAAGCAGATATTAAATAAATATCTTCATTTGGGGAAAATAATGTCAACCTGAAATTTATGGACTACTTACTAAATTCTGAAATGGCTTCTGCACTACTAAGCCTTTGAAATACATCTAGAGAGGGCAAGAGGTAGATGCTACAATAGGATAAATGCAAAAAGCAGGCAAAGGGGACTACTACTCTTATCATCATCTGGAAGGTGGAAAAATAGACCCCCTGAGAGGGAATTGGTTTTAAGGAATATTAAACTCCTTTTCAAAGAGTTAAGAAAATTCTTCAATTGTATTTCTTCACAAACAAGTAAATGTAATAGACTTATAGGCAAATAGTTTGTAATAAGCCCTGGCTCTCCATGGCTGACCAAGGATATCACTGTGTTGCCATTTTGTTCATAATTACTTGTAGACAGAATGCATTGGAGACTGTTCCTGAGTCAGCATGGAATTCTCTTGCCTCCTCTTGAATTGGACACGCAATGGTAGATGGTCAAGACCCTGTCTGCACAATCTTTGATGGAGCCTCTTGCTTACCTGGCGTATCCTCTTGACTTGCCCATCTATGGACAAGTCATCCAGGGAGGAGCGAGTGGTACCCTCATGTCCTGGCATGTCCACGCAGACCAAGTGTAGGTTCTTTGGAAGGAACTGAGGACACATAGACCCAGAGAGTCAGTATGTGGTGTATAAAACACATCTGCCCACTTTTCCAGGAAGGTTGTAGACACCTGGATGACATGCCTGGGGATGTATAGGTCTGGACCACTCAATGCTTTACCCTACTAATGTGAACAAGCAATGCCTGCAGCCCATCAGGAGCAGAGGCCCATAAAGACTAATGCACAGATGAAAGAGGGCTCAGAAGATGACTGGAAAGAAGGACAAAAGTCAGGTGGCAGGTTGAAGTCTCTTGTCATTTCTTGACACCTTCTCCATACAGTTGCTGATGCCAGCTTCAGAGCCAATAGGAGTGATGCCTTCCCCAAGAACTGTGTCTAATCACCCTGATTCTGGTTTTAACTTTTCTTTTTTTACATTAAGGCAGGGGTGGCAAACAAGTTCGACTACGCGCTCGGAGATCGCTCCTCAGAGGTCCCTCCTCAGAAGCAGCATAACAAAATCCAAACTTGGCAAAGAGCCACAGTATACAAAATAATGATAAGAGGCAAAGAGCCGAAATT
>CAUYPK010075535.1:0-45396 GCA_963574355.1 Loris lydekkerianus
TCTCATGCACTCTTTTCTAGTATTTTCTAGTATTTGGTGCTTCCCTTCACCAAATGTGGAGGGAGGGTGATGGGTTGGGCCACATCTATGGTGCATATTTTTATCTATAATAAAAAAAAAATAATAAATTAAAAAAAAAAAAAAAGATGCTAAATTAATCAGATTCCAGGTGGGTCACAATAATGAAATACAATTTTCTTTGGAAAGGAGGTTAAAAGGTGATATTAATTGAAAAGATATATGTAAATTTTACTATCAGAATCCAAACTTACCTACTTTAGGATGTCAAATAATTTCTACCAATGATTTATGTTGTACAAATTTATATCATCCTATTGAGCTAATAAAATGCTGTGAGAATCACTCATTTAGCCTAATACAAAAAATACTGTCAGATTTGCAAAACTGCCTATTTTCCAAAAGATGATCTCAAGTCTCAAAAATAACACTATTTTATTTCACTCCTCTTTTCAATTATTTATATTTGATTTTAGTGAGATCTCAAGTGAATCAGATTAAACAAGAAGATCATTGATTTTTACTTCTTTGGACTTAACTGGAAAATATTTTCATTGCACAATTCCTTATTTCTTGTGTGTCTCTTAGTTGCATAGAATGAAATTAAATTTGCAAATATGAAAGCTAAATATTAGCAAAAGCCAAAACTCTTTCACATCTCAGTTCAAAGATTTGTTCTGCATTGACTATCCTATGAATCAATTCATAAGGAAGTAGTTTATTTGGAGAACTTTGTCTATAGCCCTGAAGCATGAGCCATAAACAAACACACAGCAGCAAAGCCATCCTTAGCAACAAAATCTTTAGCAAAACCACAAGTTTCAGGGTTTTATCCCCAGCATCTCCGACCTATTTAAATAATTTCCAACTTATATCTTCAAAGTTACCACCCTCTGATTCAATTTATCCATCTGTGACATTTGCTGATAGAACATGATTTCCTCCATAGCTCAAATGGGAAGACAACACATTGCCCATTCCCATCTGTCCACTAGCAAAGATCTAGCTTTTAAAAACATACTCATGACACTGGGGTATGACACATAAAGAGCACACTTAATTTGCTGAGGGAATGACTAGATGAAAAAATAGTTATCATGCCACTTACTTCGGTTTTTTCTCTCCATTTTAAAATAAAATTTTCAAACCTACAGAGAAGTTGAAAAAAACTACATAGTATTCCATTATATACTTACCAACTACATTCTTTTTTGTTTACATATTTTAGCATTATTTTCTTACACATCTATCTATTTATCTCTGCATTAATCCAGCCTAAGTTTTGTTGGATTTAAAAGGAAGTTGTAGACACCAATATGCATCACTCTAAAAGCTTTCAATACAATTTTTATTTGAGGAATTTTTTTTTTCAGACTAAAAATTTGTCATCTGTGAAATACACAAATCTTAACCATAAAAATTAAAAAACTGTGAGAAATGCTTACAACCAGTAACTCAAACCACTCTCCTCTGCAAACTCAGAAAGTTTCCTCTACTTCTCAATTTCTACTCTATATGAACAAAGGCAACCACTGTTAAGACTCTTAGCACAGATTTGCTTTGCCTAACATAGAACTTCATACAAATAGAACTTCATATAAATGGAATCATACTGTATTCATTCTTATGTAAGGCTTCTTTTACTCAATAAAATGTTGCTTTATGCATCAGAGGTTCGTTCTTTTACATTGCTGAGTAGTGTTCCATTGTATCGTTCCATCTGTATAATACAGTTTATCTAGTCTCTCCCTGATGGCTAATTTAGGGCTATTTGGGATGTCCTAAAAGTATTCTTTTCATATTCTTATACAAGTATTTTTGATGGATATATTCTCTAATTTCTTCTAGGTAAATTTCCAAGAGTGAAATTGCTGGGTCATAAGTAAATGCATGTTTGATTTTATTTCTAAAAAACAGCAATCAGAAATTTTTCCAAAGTGACAGTAACATTTTAAACTGGCACCAACAAGTATGAGCATTCACATTGATCCACATCCTTACCAACATGGTGTCACACAGTTTAAATTTTACTAAATAGATTATGGCTTCTTATAAATATGGTACATCATAACATATTTTCCTACATTGGCTTAATGAGATAAGTAATTAGTTTGAAGTAGCTAGGTACTAAGATAAAAATGTAGTAAGTACATGCAGTAATTTTATTACAGATCAGAATGACTGTTACTGGTTCATTTAAGTAGGGACTGCTAAAATTTTCTGAGAGTATAATTGCCTTTCCTCTCTCAACTGCAGCTCCGTGAAGACTGGTTTTTATTATTCCTCACATCTTTAATGTGTTTGTTGAATTGATTTCAGCAGTTATATAGAAATTATATCTGTATTAAATATAGATACAAAGTTCCATGAGAGAGAGAGACCAGGTCTGTTTGTCCACTGTTGTATTCCCAGCATCAGCAAAGTGCCTGGGGCACAGGAAGGACTCAACACACTGTGTTTTGATGAATAAATGATTATGTGGCAGCTAATCCTAACTATTCTTGCCCTAGCTCTTTCTTTTTTATTATTATTAAATCATAGCTGTGTACATTAATGCAATTGTGGTCTAGCTCTTTCTTTATCTAGAAAAATGGTGACTGATACTCAGGGCTCCTTTGAAGTTTGAGACAATACCTGTAAAATATCTTATACAATGTGAGATACGTAGTACATCCTCACCAGAATTTCTTTTTAAATTTTATTTATTTATTTATTTATTTTGCAGTTTTTGACCAGGGCCTGGTTTGAACCCGCCACCTTCGGTATATGGGGCCAGCACCCTACTCCTTTGAGCCACAGGTGCTGTCCCCTCACCAATTTTTTTTTTAATTACTTTTTATAAATTTAAGTATAATGGGATTGAACCTGCTTTCTCTTTTCTTGTTTTTAATTTATAAAATCTCATCCAGTCTCATAGCTCCAGTCCTCACTACTAAATCTAACATCTCCCATAAATTCCACTTCTATGCTCCCAAAGGACCACTGCGCCCCCATGACTGATGGTAAAACCCACCACATTGTCAAACTCTATGCGTCTAAAACCAAATACTTCCATTTCATTCCTAATGGAGCCTCTAATGGGACTGTCACATACCCAAGTAGTTATCAAACTTTTTGACGTTTTTTTCTTCTTATAGACCCCTTGTCAAATCCAGTGAATTCTCCCTATGTGAGATATATTTATATTTTACTTCCTTTTCCTCCTCCAATACAAATGCCAGTACACTAATTCACGTCACTATTCACCTGTGAATTGTACTATTAAAATAGTATCTCAGCAAAGTTCCTTGTCTCTAGTCTCTCCTTGCCTTTAATTCATATACCTTCTCCCTAACGTATTGCTAAACTCATTCTACTCAGCCCTCAAAACCCTCTCATGATTCCATGTTGCCTGCTGAGTAAATTCAGACCACTTTATCTAGCATTCAAATCTCTTCTCTCTCACCCCACCCAGCGCTTGCAATTTCACTTTCGATTACTCTCTTAAACTCTAGTTGGACAATATCAGCAGCTATTGTCCATAAATGACCCACTGCTTTGTTACTACTCATACTAGTCCTTGTGTGAGAAAATATCACCCTTCATCTCAAGTACAATTCTACCCCCCATTCAGAGCCTAGATAAATGTCACAAATCCTTCCACGTCCCACTAACTGAACAATCCCATTTTTTTCCCACCCGGGTATTACTATATTTATATTTATACGATGGCACTTACACTTCCCTGTGTTGTGTAATAGATACTTATGACACTCATTAAGTGGGGGAGTTGGCCAGTACAGTGAACCTGTATGCTTTAGAGTCAGGCAGACAAAGGTGCAAATTTTAACTACTCACAATGAAGTGACCTAAGGCAAAGTAGTTTACCTCGGGCATATATTCTGTAAAAGCAGGGATAAAATTAACATATTATTGTAAAGGTTAAATGTGTATATAAAGTGTCTATCACGCAGTTGACCTTCAAATAGTAACAGGTATTTTTTTCAGGCTTCACATATGCCAGAAAATTTCAGAATTCAATCTGATTTAGTGCTCATAATACTGCTATAAAATAGGTTTAATGTTCTTTTGCATTCAAAGTGGCTGGGGATCAAGTCCCATATGTAGTAAGTCAGAGAGACTGTAAGCTCTTTACTCATGTTTATTTTTCTCATAGAGCTATGCCATATACAAAACAGGCTCTCAATTAACAAAAATAGTGAGTGAATGATTCAAATGGTTTGGAAACAAAAATATTACTAAATTCTAATCAAAACCAACTGAAGAAAGTAGTTATGCTAGTAAGTCAATCCTAGTTAAGGTTTTATGTCACATTCCTTTATGATATTAAGAAAAATGCAATCAGGGCATATGTTTAAAAAGGATTCTAAGTTTGGAAGGGTCTAGAGAAAAAGGGAAGGGAAAACAAAAATAATATTCTGCTACAGACAAATTCAACAATATATCTTAGGTAAAATAATCCAAAACACCTAGAAGGCAGTAATGACACAAAGACCTGGAGAAAAGAACAGATAATAGATGATATGTGGGTTTGTTCTATGACACAGAAGCAGAAGGATGAAAGGAAAAAAAACTAATGTAATTTTGCTGTAAGCGCAGAGGATTCATGATACCAAGCAGAAATTCACCAACAAAGCTCTGGTCAGTTCTGGATATCATGGGGGTAATAGTTGTAAAACACTGGAGGCATCTGCAAAAAAAGCAATAAAAGTGAGCCCGAGAATAGTTGGATATAGGCTGAAGTTTGCAAGTGGACTGTAAAATTCAGGCCCGGCTATTTATTACCATTAACACAGCAGCAAAGAACAGATCAGCTTAAAGAATCCAGGAATTTTGCAAACCCTGCATTTGTGCATGTGAACTTATTATATCTCCAACAAATCAGTACAGAGAAGATAGGACACTTGCCCATTTTTCTCTAGATATAAAACAAGTAAGCCCAAATAGACTTTGTTTCTAATGAAAGTTTTGCCTGCTACAAGGAGTAGGCCAAGCAGGGAAAAATCATCATTGACAAGGGCGGAATGAGTGATTTGCTACAGAAGAGGTGCAGTGCCCTAATGGTTTATGAGACTGGGTTCCCCGCGATATGCCCTATTCAGTCCCACCTCCACTAGTTACTTAGCTGTGTTAACCTTGGACAAATTATTCAACCTCACTGGCTCTCAGTTTACTCAAATAGGGCTAAAGCCAGCACTTACCACCAAGGGAATTTTAAACATTTAACGATGATTAAATAAACTAATAGCTAGTGCACTTAGAACAGTATTAACACCCAATTAGCATTTACTGTATTTGTTTCTACCTATTATTTTAAAAGGATAGGCTTGAAATCAAATAATAAAAAGCATTGAAGTTTAGAAGATATCATTTAAAATTTACAGTTAGAATTCTGGTTCAGGCTCGGCGCCCGTCATTCAGTGGTTAGGGTACCGGCCACATACACTGGGGCTGGCGGGTTCAAACCCTACCCAGGCCAGCTAAATAACAATGACAGCTACAACAAAAAATAACCAGGCATTGTGAGGGCACCTACAGTCCCAGCTACTTGGGAGGCTGAAGCAAGAGAATCGCTGAAGCTCGAGTTTGAAATTGCTGTGAGCTGAGATGCCACAGCACTCTACCGAGGGTGACATAGTGAGACTCTGTCTCAAAAATAAGAAAGAAAAGAAAGAAAGAAAGAAAGAAAGAAAGAAAGAAAGAAAGAAAGAAAGAAAGAAAGAAAGAAAGAAAGAAAGAAAGAAAGAAAGAGAGAGAGAAAGAAAGATTCTGGATTCATGTTGGAGTTGTAGGGGTTATTTGATGTGTGAACTATAAAATTATCCTTTGCTCTTCTTCTTTGTACCTCAGTCCCCACAGATGTGACATTATTTCTTTACTTATTTGAAATAATTTTTATTCTGATCAATTTCTAAAAAAGCAAGTCTATAAACAACTATACAGTTATTTTAGTGTTATTATTACCATCAGTACAAGTCAGCATACAGTGCTTAGTAAGAAATTTTCAGTACATATTGATGAATCTCAGGACAATCATAATGTTTTCATGTAATTTGAGAAGAAATCCTTTTAGATAATTATTGAAAAAATGCAGTAGAGGAGAAGTCACATGGCTAATATAAAGCACTGCTTATAGGGGTTTAATTTATTGATCAATTTGTTTCAATTTTCCAGATAATTATTTTTCATTTTCACTTTGGTTATATAATAAAGTGCTTGCATATAAAATATACAAAATTAAAGTATTAGGAAAATCAAAACAATATGTAAAGTTACTAAATTTAAATTATATCTAATATATTATGTGTCAAGTTATCAGATCATAAATATCATCTATTTTAGAGGTAACATCAATGAATGACATCCAAAATGTATTTGAATCAACATTCATTTTCCCATGGACCTTTCCTGGAACTAATTTCAAGGAGTAAAATGAACTAATTGCAAAATAGCTTCTCTACTATGGAACATTAACAAAAAAGAATGCTGGCAGCACCTGTGGCCCAGTGAGTAGGGCACTATATACCGACGGTGGCGGGTTCCAACCTGGCCCCGGCCAAACTGCAACAAAAAATAGTCAGGCATTGGGGCACCTATAGTCCCAGCTACTCAGGAGGCTAAGGTAAGAGAATCACCTATGCCCAAGAGCTAGAGGTTGCTGTGAGCTATGATGCCACAGCACTCTACGGAGGGCAACAAAGTAAGACTCTATCTCTAAAAAAAACAAAAAGAATGCATTTGAATTATAGCAAAATAATTTTTTATATGAAGTCATGTCTTGCTGCTACAGAAATAGTAAATACATAGAATTTATTGCTCCAGGAAGAGACTGAAAATGTGAACAAATAAAGGACTTCTATAAATCTTCAAGGGACATGTTCTCAAGGCAGTTATGGGAAGAGGAACAGGGTGGGGCAAGCACCTGAAGACTACATTACCTGTGTGGTGATCTAATACATTCACCGGCAATTGAGGTGAATTGACCATCTAACAACTGCCTTTAGAAAACAGGCCTCAGAATACTTTCCATGAAACATGAGTTTCTAAGTGTCTCATCACACAGGAACTACTTCTACTTTCAAATTATCATTTCTTTCCAAAATTCCAATCTCTATCACTTCTCATAGAAATGAAAAAAATGTTACTTTTCTAACTTTTGGCCTAAATACTAAGACATAAAAAGCTATTTAATGATTCATTAGACTCATCTTATTTCTGTATAGTGGCACCAAAGAGATATTATATGGAACACACAGTTCTGCTTCCTATGCCACTAAACACAGGAGGTGATTAATTACTAACAATAATAATAATGCTGAAAAACTTCATTGAGTTGATACTATATGCCAGACAAATGTTGTATAGCTTTCCACAGTTACATGGTATTTTTATATTTATTAGTGCATTTGACTCTTATAACAATTTTATAAAGCAAAACAGATGTCATTATCCCCATTTTAAATTTGAAGAATCTGTACAGCCAACACAATACTTAATAGTAAAACTGTAACAGCATTCCCATTAAAGTCAAGTAGAAGAGAAGAATGCCTGTTTTGTCATTCTTGTGTACCATTGTTCTGAAATTTCTAGCTAATGGAGTATAAATACTGCAAAAGAAAAGACAAAAATTGCTTTCTTTGCATGTGGCATTATTTCTCAACATATATAACTCAGTAAAATTACCTGGAAGACCAACAGAGAAAATAATAAATCCTGTAGCTGTTAGGTTTAGGTTTGTCTACAAATTATAAAACAACTGTAATAGACAAAGGCCTAAACATGCAGATTATGCTCTTATGTAAAAAGTGTGGAGGTCGAAGGAAATTTCACAAAAAACATTAGAGAGATGTCTTCTTTCAGCTTTGTACTTTGCTGTCTGAAGGAATATTCACTTGGTCAGTTTAGCACCTGGATCTAGCAATTACTGCACCCAATCAGGGAAGTTTAGGAACCACAGTTCAGAAATTAACATCAATTCGATAATTGTAAATTGAGCTGCAATAAACAGTCTAGTGCAAATGTCTATATGATAAAATGACTTTTTTGCTTCTGTGTAGATGCCTAGTAATGGGATTGTAGGATCAAATGGGGGATCTAGCTTGATTTCTTTGAGAATTCTCCATACTTGCTGCCAAAAGGGTTGTATTAATTTGCAGTCCCACAAGCAGTGTATAAATGTTCCCTTCTCTCCACAACCACGCCAGGATCTGCAGCTTTGTGTCTTTGTGATGTGGGCCATGCCCATCAATCCAGGAATGGATTAAAAAGCCGTGGTATATGTATGCCATGGAATACTATGTAGCCACTAAAAAGGATGGTGACTTTACATCTTTTGTATTAATTTGGATGGAGTCAAAATACATTCTATTTAGTAAAGCATCACAAGAATGGAGAAGCAAGAATCCAATGTACTCAATTCTGATATGAGGACAACTGATGCTAGTGCCTGGTAGGGGGAGGAGGAATGGGGGAAGAGAAAGAAAGATGAGGGGGAGGGTGTGGGCACATGGTGTGTGACACATCTCTTAGAAACAGGACACTATTAATAGAGGGACTTCATCCAGAAAAGGCAAGCAGAGCAACCTCACTCATTCCCCAACAATATAAAGAGAAAAAAAAAGAAAGAGAAAATAAATTAACATATAACATTTCTGTTCACATCCCATTGACCACAATTTACTTATATGGCCATACTGAATGGTTAAGGAGACTAAGTGTCTTTATTCAAAATGGCTATATGTCCAGCTAAAAAAATTAATTTTGATTAAGAAAGAAGAAGGGAATGCATTCTGGGCATTAAATAAGAAAAGTACCCCAATACTGTCCAAAATATTCACAACGAGAAAATGAATTTCAAAGGAATACAGGCTAGAAACTACAAACTTCTCTGAAAATTTTTAAATATTTTAAATGAAAATAAATATTCCCATCCTAGATTAGAAGATTTAGTAATATAAATATGTAAAGTCTCCCAGATCAATCAACTAGCAGTGTGTAATTAGAATAAAATGCCAGTGGAATTATTTGGAATTTTAAAAAATTATTATGAAGTGTTAGAGAATAAATGCAGGAGAATAGGTGAGAAATTTTAGGGAAAAAGAAAGAAGCAGCTGCTTCCGAACTCTATCAAATATTAAAGCATACCATAAAGTTACAACAATTAAATCAGTTTGAAATGACACAAGAATAAATACCACATAACAATGAACAGAACATTAAATGTAGAGATATAGGTAGTTATTTATAAAAATTTAGTAAATGATAAAGTAGTGATGGTATAGGTCCATGACAAGGTCTCACATGATCAAACAAAAAGATAGTCAAACCCTAAAACATCTAATCTTTTGCTTAATTATTTATTTCACTTGCCAAGAGTAAAATGATTCTCAGCTCTTTCTCCCTCAGCAAAATTTTAGCTAACTATGTTATGAAAATTATAAATCCCAATGGTGACCAGGCACAGCAGCTCACGCCTGTAATCCTAGCACTATGGGAAGCTCAGGTGAGTGGATTGCTTGACTTCAGGAGTTTGAAACCAGCCTGAGCAAGAGTGAGATGCAGTCTCTACTAAAAATAGAAAAACTAGCCAGGTGTTGTGGTGGGTGCCTATAATCCCAACTACTTGGGAGGCTGAGGCAGGAGGATCACTTGAGCCCAGGAGTTTGAGGTTCTGTAAACTAGGCTGATGCCACAGCACCAGCACAGGGCAACAGAGTGAGAGTCTATCTAAATAAATAAATAAACAAAATCCCAATGGTTATGACCTCAGGCTCTGAAACCAGAGAGGGCCCAAGCTTAAATTTTGCCTCTACCTTATGTTGTGTGGCTGGATAACATTGAGAAAAGTCCTCTCCTTTTCTAGATCTCTGTGCAGTAAAGAATCAACATCACCCAAAGAAAGGGTTAACCCTTCCCCAGCTCCTTGGAGTTAGTTTTACCATCTTTCTGATGGTCATTATATCTTCCATGTCCTTTGGTGCATGCCCCAATGTGATTTAAGGTAGGGGACTGGGATATACACTATCAGTTTGGCTGCTACAGGGGCTGGAACTAAGGTCAATGGTGTGGACAGTCAGCTACATCTATATGACTGACCTGCAATAAAAACTTAAGACACCAAAGCTCAGGTGACCTTCTCAAGTTGGTAATACACCATGCATATTCCTACACACCATTGCTAAGAAAAATAAATAGTGTCTAAACAGAGAACCCAGATATAAAACCATTTACCTATAAACAAATGATTTTTGACAAAGCAGAGAACAACATGCACTGGAGGAAAGAAGTGCTTTTCAATAAACAGTGCTGGGAAAATTGGATAGCCCACATGCAGAAGATGAAACAGGACCTTTACCTCTCAGCTCTCACCACTCACAAAAATTAATTCCAGATGGATAAAAAATACTATTCCTAATGCACAAAACCATAAGAATTCTAGAGGAAAATACAGCAAAAACACTTGTAGATCATGGCCTACACAAAGAATTTATTTAAAAGACCTCAATGGCAATCATAGCAACACAAATAATAAATGGGATTTGACTAAATTAAAAATCTTTGGCACAGCTAAGGAAACAATAAACAGAGCAAAAAGAAAACTACAGAATGAGACAAAATATTCAGATGCCACATATCCAATAAAGGGTTAATACTATGTACCCAGAATTTACACAGAACTCAAAAAACCAGCAAGAAAAATAAATCCTTTTAAAAAGAAAAAGGTATGAACAGAAGCTTCTCAAAAGAAGAAAGACAACTGTCCAATAATCATATGAACAAAAAATGACATGTCACTGATCACCATGGAAATGCAAATTGAAGACTAAGGCGGTATCACCTTACCCAAGTTAGAGTGGCATTTATTAAAAATTCAAAAACAATAGATGTTAGTAGGGATGCAGAGAGAAAGGAATGCTTATTCACTGTTGGTGGGACTGCAAATTAGTATAACCTCTGTGGAAAACATGAGTATGGAGATTACTCAAAGAACTAAAAGTTTGATCTGGCAATTCCCCTACTAAGTATTTACCCAAAAGAAAATAAGCTATTTAATCAAACAGACACCTGCATTTAAATGTTTATTGCAGCACAATTCACAAATACAAAGATGTGGAATCAACCCAACGGGTCATCAATTCATGAGTGGATTAATAAAATGTGGTACATGTATGCCATGGAGTATTACTCAGCCATAAAAATGATGAATTAATGCCTGTTGTAACAATCCGAACTCGGGACCATTCTCCTAAGTGTATTATCTCAAGAATGGGAAAACAAACACCACATATACCAACTACTAAATTGGAACAAATTGATGAGCACAAATGTGCACAGAGGGTAGTAAAACTCAGTGGAAAGCAGCCAAGGGGGAGTGCAGAAGAGGAGGGAGAAACAAACCAACCTAATGGGCCCTATGAATACCATTTTGGTGAGAGGCACACCTACAACCAGGACTCAAGCATTACAGACACAATCCATGTAACCTAAAACATTTATACCCCCCTGTTATTTTGAAAGAAAAAAATATAAGAAAAATAAACTCTGTCCACATGACTTTACTGCAAGAAGACAGCTGAAAACTTGAACCTGATGCCTTTTGGTCCCGACCTTATGTGCCCCTTCCCTAGGCCAACTTTAATCTGTATCCCTTCGCTGGAATAAATTATCAACATGGGTATAGCAGCTTTTGTGGGGTTTGTGAGCCCTTCTAACGTATTATTGAACCTGAGGGTGATCCTGGAAATCCCTGAACTGCAGCCTCTGTCTTTATATTGATAACAGAATAATAACAATTATATAACCTCATGGAAGGAAGATAAATGAGACAATGTCCATGAAGTATTTGCACAAAGCCTACCATACAATAATTACTCAATAAATATTAGGTTTCATTACTTTAAATCAGTGGGGGGAAATAGATTATTCTCTGAGTCATATTGAAATAGATGTTTGACAATTTATGATTAAAAAAACAAAAGCTAAAGCAATACCTCACATTTTATCTCTAGATGAATCTAGGACAGCTTATTCATTAAAAAAAAAAAAAAAAAAAAAGCCATAGAATAAGTTCAGGAAAATAGAAATGAATATGTCTCTGTAATCAGTAAGGGACTGCCTTTTCTAATCATACAATGGAAGAGAATGCTCTAAAAAGAAATAGTAAATAATTTTTTAATTGTAAGTTTAAAATATTTGTATGCCCAGAAAAGCACCTTGAACAAATAAAGTGGAAAAAAAAAGTGTGAATATATTTAAAACATAGATAACAGATACAGAGCGTGTACCCTTAACAAGCATTTTAAACAGCTCTTATAGCTAAATAAAAAAAACTGTGAACACTCAATAGAATAATGGGTAAAGGAATTAAAAGAATTGGAGAAAGTTAACCATATTCATATGTTGAATAAAGTAATAAGAAATGCCTTTTGTTACTAGTAGTCAAAAAATGTGCTTTTGTACTTAAATGTATCATTTCCTCTCATTTAAGTGGGAAGTTTATTTATATTTTTAAAAGATAATGTCCAATATTGGTAAGGATGAGTATCATACACTTTTTTCTGTTGCTAATTGGAATGCAAATTGGCATAATCTTTCTGGTAATTTTTTTTCCTCCACTATCATCAAAACTCCAACAATCATTCCTCAAAATTCCCCTTCTTCTTCTCCATTCCCCAGCCCTCTGTGCTATATATTAAAAAATAGAAAAATTTTCCAGGCATGATGTCACGTGCCCATCATCCGAGCTATTTGGGAGCTGAGGCAGGGGGATTGCTTGAGTCCAGTTTTAGGTTGCTATAAGCCACAACAACACCACTGCACCCTCGTGGAGCCCTGGGCAACAGAACAAGACTCTGTCTCAAAAGAAAAAAAAAATAAGAAGAAGAAATAATACCAAGAAAGTAAAATGAAGGAGATAAAAATAACCACAGAATCAGTAAGTATTTTTAAAATCTTAAAACAAAATGAAAAAAGATCAATAGAGAAAAAAGCTATAACCTCTAGGTAAAAATGATCAAGAAGAGACAGAGACAAAGAATATTAGAAATAAAAATAGATAAATATAGGGAAACTGCAATTCAAACTCTAAGGGTGTTTAAAGAGCCACTTAAAATTATACCTGCAATAAGCTGGACCTCAAACTCAGGTCTTCTCACTCAAAACCAGTATTTCATGTACTTATCTTTATGTTCCTGAGACATGTCTTCCCATGATCAATTCAATCAATAATCATTGGCCAGGATGAGATAAGGGACAATGAATAAGTACTTGATTTTCTTCTTTCACACTGCCTCTCACTCTTGTTGAATATACTTTTTTCTACTTCTTCATGGAAAGAAATACCACAGAAAGATGAGGCAGTCCTATAGACAAGGATTCCAACAGCTGCCTAGTCCTTCTTCTCTGGATTTAAAAGCCCTCAAAACCAAAGTTGAAACTTGAAAAAAAGAAAGAAAAGAAGAAGCATAATTATAAATACCTTAAACTCTGTTCATTCTTGCCATTGTTACACCAATAAAATGCAGACACATTCATTCCAAGAAACCACTGGGCCATGTCACCTGTGTCACCTTTTCTGGCCCACTATGTCATTCAAAAGTTCTGAGGTAGGTGGCGCCTGCAGCTCAAAGGAGTAGGACAGCAGCCCCATATACCAGAGGTGGTGGGTTCAAACCTGGCCCCGGTCAAAAATTGCAAAGAAAAAAAAAAAAGAAAGAAAGAAAAAGTTCTAAGGTATTGGCCTGGGCAATTTTCCTCCACTCTGACATTCAGTGATTCTGTGATTTCAATAATGTGAGAAATCAATGAAGATACATTTCAAAGATCTAGATTATAATCAGCTTTGCAACTGATCAGGTTTACCATGAAGCAAGCAGGGATGAGCTACTCAAGAACTAACAGGGACGGTTACAGCTGAATATTTCCCATGATGCAGATATCCATATGTTCTCTATCCTATTTGATCTACAAAATTTAAAGAGCAAAGCCCAAGCAAAGTGGTACCAAAACAATGATCAATAGATCCATGTGTAAACTCCAGTCCAATTTGGTGGGGGTGGGGGGAGAGATGCCTAGAGCTTATAGCAAAAAAAAAAAAAAAAAAAAAAAGGAATAAAAGAAAAAAAGAAAAAGAAAACAATGTGAAAGTTGTAATACGACTTTATACCTAGATCTATTGTCAACTTGAAGAAAAAAAAAACTTATGCTATTCCTAATTACATTTCCTCTTTAAAAGAAGCAAATCTCCTAAAATCTTAATCAAAGGATGAAATCATTGGTCCCAATTCTTTCATATCACATCACATCACACCTATAACATAGCAGGGACAGTGTACTTCACCATCCCTTGACTTGAGCCTAGGGATGTGACTTACTTTGGCCAATGTGATTAGCAAATGGACGGTGGTACAAATGAGCTTGCACTTTTGGGCTCTTGTCTTTGGTCATGAGAACACCCCTCATGAAGCTGCTATTCCATAAAAAGGGGAGAAATACATCTCATGAGCCAGAACCCATCATTCCTCAGCCTGAATCCAAGTCCAACTGAGCCTAGCAAAAATTAGCTTTACCCCTCATGGGCAAGGGTGATGTGATTTTGTTTATGCAACTGAGCTTTTTATGATTGTTTGTTACACAGGGTTATTATAGCAATATTGGACTAATATACTTACTACCGACACACATATTAAGACAACTTTAACTGTAAAGCACTTTTCGAAACAAAAAAATACTTCACAATTCTCAAGCACTAGCAAAAATGTGGAGCAGAACACTTTAAAAAGTGGATATTCTGAGGAAGAAGAGGATGAAATAATACTGTTAGTGTGTTACAGTAACAGAACCCTCCTCAGTAAGTGTTATTATGACACTGTTATCTGTTTTGGAAATCATCACACAGAAGCTCAATAATTAATCAAAAAGTGATTAAAAAGTAGGGTTTCTGCCTAGGTTTTCTGGTACCAAATCCAGTGCATCGACAGTAAGTAAAGGTCTTCTCAGATATTCTGATATGTGGAAAGTACACAAAGCAGCCTCTCCAGTTTGGGGAATGCTGTGCATTACTCTGAAATTAAACAGGTTCTAAGCAGGAGCCTCTGCATTCATTTAAAGTCACTAACCCTCCTGATTGATAGCCTCCTTTCCTTGATGGAAATAAGTAGCAATTGGGTGAAAGACATCTATACATATTTTCTCAGGAAAGCTTTAGGGACTAAATGAAATAAAAGTTCCTTAGAGAGAGGGGTGAATTCTTCATGTAAAAACACCCACATTTAAGGCACAAATTTATTGTCTTTCCAAAATGGAAATTCGAGTTTTCTCATGGATACTCATGTATGAAAACTCTCTTCATTAACAACATATGGCCTGCAGGTGACTCTGGAATGTATATCCATCCTGCCATTGAATGTATATCATTATGTAAAATTCTTAATTGCCACATCCCTAGAGCCATATAGAGTTTTTGCTTTCATTCTTGTATCTCAAGAGGAAAATGCAGAGACATTACATGAATTACTCTTTCTCTAGTGTGAACATTTGGCAGAGATGATATAATTTCCAGATGCTTCCTTATTTTTCTTCTGGTTAATGATCTTACTCATCAGAGAGTTTGAAGGTTTCTAAGATTGGCACTATCTGGGTGTTGTGGGGAAGAATGTTGAAAGTATTCTTTCCAACAGTGTCTCAAGGCCAACAAACGAAACTTCTCATACTCATAAAATGACTCCTTGCCCCTTTCCTGTTCTGTTATGCGTGTATATAAACACACACAGAGAGAAGTTGCCAACAAACATATACATTTAAATAATGAAAAAAACTGTATTAAAATTGTAATACTCAATGTATCCCAATAATACTTATCATTTATATAGTATATCTTATATCTCATATATATAAACAAGTATTAACATATATCTTCAAGGCCCAATGAAAGGAGGTTAATCTAAGCAACACTCTGATTCTGCAGGTAGCAATTAATTGTTTTATGGACATAAGTAGTTGTTTTAGTGGCAAGATGACTACAAACTTCAGATTTATAAGTTACCAAAAAATGCATAGATAAGTACACAGTGATAAAAAATGTTGATATAGACACACGACTCCAGAAAACATGTACTTGGAATAAATTTTATCATAACTGATGTGAGATTCTCCAAATAGTTACAATCTCTCAATTCTTCTGAGAACTCTGTGTATGCCAGTTAGATAACTTATTGTTACATGTTGGGTTAAATTTGTTTCCAGTAAAGTAATAGAAAAACATATAGAAGACTTCAATTAATGTGAAATAGTGTAGAAACAATTTACTAATGCAGAATTCAACTATGCCATTGTCTTACCAAAACGGGATATCTAACAAAACTGAACTTAAGCAGAAAGACCTAATTTCAAGGGAACTAAAGCAGATGTGACAAAATTGATCCTCCTCTCAGAACTCATTTGTTCTTATTTTTAAACATTTGTGATAATTCGATTTTCTGTTCTCTATATTCAGAATTGGTCATTTAAAATCATTTAGAATCCAATTTGGAACAACTTATCTTTTTAAAAATATAAAGTTTTAAATTTGGTATTATATTTTCTCTGAATTTATAAGATTGAATTAATGAGAGATTACATTCTCTTGTTCAGAAGACTTTGGAAACTTTCATTCCAAGAGTACCCAACAACTAATTTTAGAGAACTAAAATGTGCTACTGTGCTTTATCTCATCTAGAAAAGTAATGGTCTCAACCAGCCCTTACCTGTATACTCCCATAAAGTCCAAGGCTATACACTTTACTCTGTATTCACCCAGTGCAACATTGAACTTACGTAGGAATTTATATTTTTTGATGCTAGTGCTAATGACAACGAGCAAATTGGTGATGAATGTTTTACCCATCTGTAAGCCTTTACAATTCCTACTACTTTCCATAAAACTACCATGATTTGGGGATAATCATATAAAATTATCATTATTTTATGTCTTTATTTTAAACATAATATTACTTTGATTAGGCCAATGCATTTGTCATTCAGGTTCTTGAGAAGTGCACATAATTTTCACGTAATGCGATAACCATGTCTTTACCAGTAGCCTAAGGACAAGGTAATAGCAAGTGTCACATATGTGATGTCTTTGACATAGGTCTCTGTGTATGTCAGGACATCTAGAAATCCTTCTCTCTCGGTTTCCTCTTTCCCCCTCTCCTGTCCATTCTCCAGGGTATTGGCTTTATCCTGCAGCTAGACACTTTGATCCATCCCCAGATCCAACCTGAGAAAAGAATAGCAGATCTTTCAGAGACCAACATTTACAAAAAAAAAAAATAGTTTATTTCCCCCACTAATGCTCATGGCATTTATGCTCTAAAGGATCTCTCCTTGCCAAGACTGAAATAGAAAGGATTAAAGAAAAGAAGAGAGAACCATGTTCTGTTCATGTGCACTTTCATCAAAAATCACAAACTATGTAAAGGATAAGGACTTACTAGAGCCAAGCCTTTTTGCCTTCAGTAAGGTATTGCATGAACCTGGCAGAACATTTCCCAACAGTGTGTGTTGTTATTTATCATTACAGAGAGTAAGCCGTGGTCTCAAGTCTATGCCATCAAATGGCGGTGGAGATGATAAGCCCTCCCCCTGTGATATGATATATTTCTAGATGTGGAGATTGCCTCTGTATCTACAGAATAACATATATATATAATTATCTCCTAAGACAACTGTCCAATACTTTGTTGTCTAGGAGGTTTGATTTCTTTTCATAAAACACACCCATAAAATTAAGTTTTTGAAATGCTTTTTCTCTCCAAAAATCTCCAATCTAACAAAATTAGAGTTCATACGAAAAATTGACTTCTCGATAGATCCCTATTTTAAGTATCCATTCTGATTTTTTAAAAAAACCAAGCTTAAAAATAAATAATTACTATTTAAAGCTGAAATTTAATAGGCAACCTAACCTTTTCAAAAAGAACTTCTAATGTGAACCAGGAGATAAGATGCCACTTAGCAGCAGATTTTATTTTCACATTGTCCTGTACATATAATAAGCTAAAGGGCTTTTTTCCTTTAGAACAAGTGAGATGAAATAGCTGTTATTCTTATTTTGATGTTCTTGAAGGGCAGATCAAATGAAGCTTATCTACAATAATAATGATTGATGAGCTTCATCTAATGATAATCCTTAATACCTTAGAGAACAATCCCAATAGATGCAAACAGCAAGAAATTTCCTACTCAATGAAGGGCATTGTGAGTAAGCACAAACATGTGCAATTACTAATGTCTTTTAAAAAAAGGGTATTTAAGTCAATCCCAGCAGAGTACAAAGGAAAGAGGGCTGACATTGTAATTTTAAATTTCTGGCGATTCATCCCAGCTGTGCCACTTAAGTGGGCAATGAGATATTTAGTTAATTTCTATGAAATTTAGAGTCTACCTTTATTCAAAAGAGGCTTTTGATTATTTTTCTCTCGATTTTAAATTCTATCAGGTTAGAGACCTTGTCTTTCTGGTACATTTTGGTTTTACAAGTATCCAACTTAATGTCCAGCTCTGAGTAAGCACAGAATATTTGAGAATTGAAAGGATGAACTCATTCAGCATTCAACAAAGATTTACTGTGAGCTTCATGTGATGCAGGCATTGTTCTAGTTGCTGGATTTGAGGGAGGGCACAGAAAGAAGAATCCTCTACCTTCCTGGAGCTCATATTCTAATGCAGAAGACAATTAACAAAGCAAATAGGCAAAGTTGATACAAAAAAATACTCAAACCTAGAAAGGAGCTTTGGATGTTGGGATGGGAAGAAAAAATGTAGTTAGGATTGCTGAGAGAGTCTTTTGTGGGGTGGTGAGTTTTGAATAAAGATCTGAAGAAAGTGAGCTGCTCCCCAGGTAGCCATCTTGGAAGAGACCATTTCAAACAGGAAGGGCAGAAAGTACAAAAATCCCTGACACAGGAGTCCCGGGAAAGCAGTCCAGGACCGGTGTGATTTACACAGCAACTTGAAGGAGGGAATAAGGCTGAAGTCAGAGAGGTAAAATCATAGAAAACTTGCTGGTCAGAGCAAGGAGTCTGGCTTTTCTCCTCAGAGAGACGGGAAGCTGCTGGAAGGTTCTGAGCAGAGGAGGGACATGATCTGACTTAGAATTGAGCAGGAGCACTATGGAGACTGTGTTAACAAGAGGCTGCAGGACAGCAAGGGGAGCAGTGAAGTAAATACCCCACTCGGCTCGGTGCCTGTGTTCCGTGGTTAGGGCACCAGCCACATACACCAGAGCTGGCTGGACCCAGCCCAGGCCCGCCAAACAACGACAACTGCAACCAAAACATGGCCAGGCGTAGTGGCGGGCACCCGTAGTCCCAGCTTAAGCCCAAGAGTTTGAAGTTGCTGTGAGCTGTGATGGCACAGCACCCTACCCCGGGTGACAAAGTGAAACTGTTTCAAAAGACAAGGGGAGAGAGAGAGAGAGAGGAGAGAGAGAGAGAGAGAGAGAGAGAGAGAGGAAGAGGAGAAGAGAGAGAAAAAAAAGAAAGCCCTCTCGTAGCATTTTTGTAAAGATTACTCAGAAACACATGTGCAGCCCAGACCTGCTACTCACGGAAGGGGAACTGTTGTTACTCTCATAGATAATGACTTTGCTCTTCCTGCAGACACTGAGGCTCTGTGTTCTCACCATCCCAGGAGACCACACCTCCTTCATGAAAGCCTAGGAGTTGGGGTGTTGGATTAATATGAACAACAATAATCAATGGACTCCCCCCCCCCCCATAAAATAAATAAATAGAACTGGCCCATGTCTTTGGAGTTCCGTGTACTCAAAGTCAAGCAGCTTCCCTATTCACCATCCCTGCTCTATACCAAGGGCTCTCATTCACTTAATACTGAGGCATCAAAGGGTCATGAGGATGCTGGGAATTCAGCTTTTATCAAAATGTTTATATCTAAATTCCACAGCCCTAGCATCAAAGGGCAGCCGTTCTCATCAACATAGTCTAACAAAAGACAAAGGGGTGCTTTATATTCATTCCATGTCTAATGTGGTTTCCTGAGGAAAAGCTGAAAGCTGCATGAAACATGGCAAAATCCATGAACCCTAATTAAATTTCTCCTTAAAACAGCATCATTAGACATTAATGAGGGATGTTTTATTCTCTGAAGGAGTAACTGATGTTAATTTTATTTCTACTTCATAAAAAAGAACTTCACAATTTGAGGGAAAGCAGTTCAAGCAGTCCTGACTGCAAACAGATGACTGAGCAGGTAGCATTTCCCTCCCCACTCTCTCCTCTCCCTGTTCATGCTCATAGAAACTCCTTTCTCCTGTGCCTGCCCTCACTCCACTGCTGCTCCTGCCAGGGTTGGCAGCAATACATTCAATGGCCATTTACTGAGTGTCTATTTTGTACTAGATGCTACTCTAGGTACTAATGATATGCTGTAAACCAGGAGCTCTCTGGGAGCTCACCTTCAAGTACCTATGGAAGTTAAGGGAGAGGAAGAGTGAGGCCAGCAAGGAATAACACACTTCCAAATCCTGTCCCTAATGGCACCTCTCCATCCCCAGTCACCCTCACTGGTGGCCTTTAGTAGGTATCAACAACAGTCTTTCAGATGTTTCTAAAGCAAGATGCAACTGTGCATAGTAAGTTCTTAGAAGTAAAAAGCAATCCCATTTTTAAAAATGTCTTTTAGATGGAAAACAGTTGCAAATAAGTCAGGCCTTTCCTCTGAAATATTTATGAATTGCATTTCGTTTTGAAGAAATCTAATCACCCACCACATCTAATCACCCACAAACACACACAGAGATACCACTGTGTGTGTTTGTCTCTTATGTATGACACCGAGCAGAAAGAAGAGAGAGGAGGAGAGAGAGGACGCAGGAGATATGCTGGCACTTTGTCCACAGTAAACAAAATAGAATCCAGAAATATCAAGTTTTTAAATTTGAAGTACCTTTTTAAACTTGGTAATTTTCCCTTTAATTATTTTTAGCCCAATTCTGATTGTAGTTTCTAGGGTTACTTCATTGCCCAGTGCTATTTTTTTTCTACAGGATTTTCATTAGAATTACCTACAATGCAAGATATTTTAGTTGGCTACTCAGTCCACCTTCCTACCAAAACTCAAATTTTATTCAGAGACCCCCTTCACATTTATGACATCAGGCAAATTGACACACCCAGCTACCGGGTAATTCAACCAGCTTAGGACATTCCCAGGGAACTGTTAACACTTTAGAAGTAGACAGGTGACCTTAGATGATCAAATGAAAGATGTCATGGTTAGGGGAAAGTCAGTCTCTCTATCTCTCTCTCTCTGGATAAAAACAAGAGATTAGAGTTCACATTGTCAGATACACAGCATGAGTCCACCATTTAGCTCTTAAATGAATTAAATCTAAGGCTAAAGGAGATGATAAATTTCTTTATTGTCTAAGCCAATCTGAGACAGGTACTGTGTAACTTGCAGCCCAGAGCATTACATCAGACACACACTGGAATTGTCACAGCTCTGGGCAAACACAGGATTTATTTGCAATCCAGATTCCAAACAGGAAGAGGTCCTGCACATCACAGGATCTTTTCAAAACCACTCCCATTTCTATCATGCGAAAAAAGATAGTGTCAGAGCACCGTAATCTATCCCAAGAGAGAACACCCACACAGAAGTCTCAGGTTAGGAAATTGTAACACTACTGGGCCACTTTATTATGGTATTACTTTGAGTACTCAAAGATGAAATTTTAAAAAGTTCCTCATTTTAAAACCATATTGTAGAAATGGGGTTCTGCAAAAGAAGCTTTGTAGAGAGCTTAACTGTATAGGACAAGAACAATGTAGAACATGAGAAAAGAATCCCAGTCAAACTATAAATATTCTCTAAAACCACTGTTCTGTTCCTTAATGAAGAGGAATGGGAGCAAGACAACAGAGACTACTATATATCTTGTATATGATATTATATCATAAAATACATCCAGCGTATATGCGTAGTAAATTTTATTTATAGCCTATTCAGTTGTTCTCAGCAGGTTCTATTCTTAAAACCATAAATAAATTCTAAGTATTGTTATCTGTAGACATAATGATAGATTAGAATAAACCCATGCTGATAGATTGTTTGCATAGATGGCTGCATCAATTTCTACCATTCCTGGAAGTATACATCTTTGTGAAGTGACATAATTCTTTTCCCTCCACTTGACATGGGCTGACCTTGTCCCGTGACTTGGTATGACCAATAGTATGCAACAGATGTCATATTGTGTGACTTAAACCCTTAACTCCATAAAACGTGCAGCTTCCTCTCTTGCCTTGGTGCTGCTCTGAGACTTCTGTGTAGAAGGGGCTAGCCTCTTTAGGGATGAGCCACAAGGAGAGAGACTTTGGGGAAAAGGCCCAACCATGTGACTGAGACTATCTTGGACTAGTGATCCCCCTAATCATCTCAATGGCAGCCACATCTCTTATAATGACAAGATCTCTTGGTGATGTATAATGATAAGCACTGTAACACCCAGGTGAGCCCAGCACACACTGCAGAAATATGAGAAAATATAAGGTGTCCCCCAATTCACCCATAAAGTCATCATACATAGGGAAAATGGAAAACTATAGCTAAATGTATGTTTATTTACAAAATATTCTTATAAAAGTTTACAAAGAGATGGCCAACACATGGAGAAGATTCGGTAAATTTTTGTAATTTTTTATAGTGAATATTTTGTAAATAATGGTACATTTAGCTACAATTCCCTATGTATGGTGACTTCTTGGGCCACCTTTGGGACATTCTATAAGTTATTTTCAAGCCTCTAAGTTTTAGGGTAAAAAACTTATACATTCTCCCTGACTGGAAGTCAGAATTCTGGTGCAAAAATCAAATATAAACAATATCTCTTGCAGGATTCTATCATAAGGAAGTTTTTTTATCTTCTTTCTCTACCTGGTTGTGCAAGTAAATGTTATGCTACAAGTAAAATGTCTTAGAAAGTCCTTGAGGTATATTTTTAAAAAGAGAGATACTCTGGAAGGAACACAACCGCCACTTGCCTTATGAGGAAAGCATCTTTCTCTCTCTCTCTCTTGCCTTATCCACTATTCTTTCTACACCTGTGAATACTTTTATTTATGTGGGCTGGAACTGGGTAAGCAAGGTTGATAGTTTGCCCATCTTTTAATAAATGCCTTCAGGATATGTCTGAAGTCTTTCAGTAGAATAGTTTGTCTTCAACTTTGGGGCATCACTAGAAATTCTAAGACAATAGGACAATACTCATTAGATAATTATTTATACAATCCATTAGTCAATTGGGACTACATGAGGAAGGAGGAAACAAGGCCATTGTTTCCAAGTCTGTTGACTGAAAAATCAGAGGATTATTAAGAATTCTGCAAACTGATTTGTGTTTAGTCAACAGTCACTCAGTCAACAGACATTTAATGAGCAAGAATCAGGAGCACCTGTGGATATCACAGGCACTAAGAAAGCCATTGTGATCTCTGCTGTCATGGGGAAGAGTTTAGCAAAGCTAGCATAAGCAGTAAGTGATGCAATGCCAGCTTGCAATAAGCACTATGGGGGGTGGGGAGTAAAGGCACACATTACTGGACGTGGCAACTCGTGCCTGTAATCCTTACTGAGGAGGGAAGGTCATTTGAGGCTGAGATTAGTCTTGGCAACATAGCAAGACACTATCCTAAAAAAAAAGAGAGAGAGAGAGAGAGAGAGAGAAAGGAAGGAAGGAAGGAAGGAAGGAAGGAAGGAAGGAAGGAAGGAAGGAAGGAAGGAAGGAAGGAAGGAAGGAAGGAAAGCTGTGCTTGGTGATGTATACCTGTAACCACAGCTACTCAGGAAGCCGAGGTGAGAGGATCTATTGAGCCCAGGTATTCAAGGTTGCAGTGAACTACAATCACACCACTGCACTCTAGCCTGGATGTCAGACTGAGACCTTGTCCCTAAAAAAGATAAATTTTAAAAAATTAAAAAATAAGTCACTTAATGTAACAGAGTGATTGGGAAGAGGAAGTTATGGGATTTCTAGTTTGGCTTCAATGGCATAGAAGGGTTGTTTATGGAGAAAACATCTGAGCTGAAACCAGAACAAGAAGTTGGTCTTGCGCAGATCTTGAGGAGAAGCATTCCAAAGAGAAGAAGAGCAAGGGCAAATCCCCTGAGCAGACGTGGGCTGGGCATGTTCCAGAGAGAAGGCAGCCTGGGCGTTGAATGTGTAGGCAATGGGAGCGTGCTGCCTGGGAGCAGGGAATGTGCTGCCTGGGAGCAGGGAGGTGCTGCCTGGGAGCAGGGAGGTGGCAAGGGGAGGGAGGAGACCCTGGGAGTGACATGAAATAGGAAGGTGTGGGGGGAATAATTCAAATGCAGCAGTCGCCCAGCTCACAGGCCAAATCTGTTTCACACACACATGTGTTGCTACTGTCCAAATGCATGTAAATCTTGAAAATGATATAGTTATACATTAAACATGTTACTAAATGTCTAGCAGCTTTCTCACATGAGGTCAGGGATGGTGACATTTGTTGATGTTGAAAGTCCTTATCTCTGAAAATATTAGAAATCGCTGCCTGCCCTGACTTTCTGATTTTAGATTTGAACAAGATTGAATTCCTATTCTTTATTCTAAGAAGAAATAAAACTCCACAAGGAGGAAAATGCACATACAGCTTCACTATATATCCTCTCCGAGGGACCAAATTCTGTATACAGAGTAAACAGACCTGAGTGCAGCTGATGATATAAGCAGAGAAACCAGGTATCTCCCTCTGGCAAGTTTCTGCTTTTTTGCTACAAAAATCACTTCCATAGAAGAAGAGTATCTGGTATCTCCAGAGCTTGTGCATATTTATATTTCAAATAATTCTGAGTGAAACAAGAATTGTTATTTTTCACCTTTGCAGGCACAGATTTTTACTAGTAGAGGTTATAAATATATTTATTTGCAATGATATAAAATGAAAGCAGGCTGTTGCTAGTGGCTGATACCAAAATCATGGAACTACCTCTAAACTTACTATCAGAGGCTTATTTACCATAATTGACTGTCTAGTTGTTTTACCTTGTTTTTGACCCTGTACACCAAGCAGGATGCTCCTGAATTTAAAAGAGAAAGTGATTAATGTTGCAAGTGCAGACACAGTCAAGCTTGTGTACCCCAGTGGGGACACAGGAGAAGCCTGATAAATAATAAACACCATCACTTTCTCATACTCCAACTCTCTGTTTCACTGTGCCTTTCTGGCAGCCTTTAAATGAGAGTTCACTTATTTCAAAGCCAAATATACTCTGTGTTACTCAAAAATTATTTATGCCATAGTCAGGAAAAAATGTTTACATTTCAAAATGCTGAACCATGAAACTCTAGCCACAGGAAAGGTTGCTTGTATAAAAATCTATATAAGTTTATATCGACATAATTTTCCTAATCATTATTTCTTCTCATAAAACAAGTTTTATCTTGAAAGACTAACCAGGGGTATTCAGTCTGCTCAAAATTCTCTATGAGACGAATCCCAAATGAAAGGCTTTGGAGGTTGAATGTAAAAACCCTTTAACTCTGAGGAGAAATTAACAAAGATCATCAATCTTGGGAGTACAGGTGACAGAACAATGGTTTTGTGAAAGTAAAGAACAATAGTGGACTTCAAATTCACTGTGTGTAGGACGTACAGAATTAGAAATGGAATATCCAGTTTCTAATTTCTTAGTGATCAGGAGTTAATGAATACTATAATTTACTTATGCTTTCAAAGATCATTTCCATCTCCCTCCCACTACTTACTTATTCTCTTTCCACCTACTATTCCAAGGGGTTTACTCTGATAGCTGTAAGTTTACTGGAAACTGTGCTCTCACTTTCTCATAAGCAGTAAACTAAGTCAAGTCACCAGGAATTAGTGGAATATTCTGTTAACATAGATTGAGTACTGGCAAACCTCACAGATATTGCCAGTTTGATTCCAGACTACCACAGTAAAGCAAATATTGCAATAAAGAGAGACACACATTTTTTTATTTTCTAGGGCATATAAAAAATGTGTTTACACTACACAGCAGCCTATTAAGTATACAATAGCATTATGTCTAACAAAACAATGTACATACTTTAAAAATGCTTTATTACAAAAACTGTTAGTTATTATCTGAGACTTCAATGAATTATAATCATTTTTCCTGGTGGAGATTTTTGCCTCAATGTTGATGCCTGCTGCGGAGGGCTGGGGTAGCTGTGACAATGAAGTTTGCCGTGTCTATTGACTGTTGCTTTCACAAACAATTTCTCTGCAGCATGTAATGTTGTTTGATAGCATTTTACTCACAATACAATTTCTTTCAGATTTGAAGTCAATCCTCTCAAACCCTACCACTGCTTTATCAAGTTTATGTAGTAGTCTAAATCCTTCACTGTCATTTCAACAGTATTTATAGCATCTTCACCAGAAATAGATTTCATCTCAAGAAACCACTTCCCTTACTCATTCATAAGAAGCAACTCTTCAGCCATTTAAGTTTTATCATGAGTTTGCAGCAATTTGGTCACATCGTCAGACTCCATTTCTAATTCTAGTTCTCATGCTATTTCTACCATATCTGCAGTGACTTTCCCCACTGAGTTCTCAAAGTCATCTATATGGGTTGGAATCAATTTCTGCCAAACTCCTGCAGTGAGCTACAATCATACCTATTGACTTCTAACTATGAATCATGAGTGTTCTTAATAACATTAGAATGGTGGATCCTTTCCAGATGCTTTTCTTTTCTCTCTCTCTCTCTCTCTCTTTCTCTCTCTCTCTCTTTCTCTCTCTCTCTCTTTCTCTCTCTCTCTTTTTATTGTTGGGGATTCATTGAGGGTGCAAGAAACCAGGTTACACTGATTTCATTTGTTAGGTAAAGTCCCTCTTACAATCATGTCTTGCCCCCAAAAGGTGTGGCACACACCAAGGTCCCACCCCCTTCCCTCCTCCCCTCTCTCTGCTCTTCCTTTCTCCACCTCACCTCCTTCATTCTCTCTCTGCTTTCCCCTTCCTCCACCCACTCGTGTCCTTAATTGTCTTCATATCAAAACTGAATACATAAAATTCATGCTTCTCCATTCTTGTGATGCTTTACTAAGAATAATGTGTTCCACTTCCATCCATGTTACTACAAAGGATGTAAACTCTCCTTTTTTTAATGGCTGAATAGTATTCCATGGTGTACATATACCACAGCTTGTTAATTCATTCCTGGGTTGGTGGGCATTTAGGCTGTTTCCACATTTTTTGTGATTATAAATTGAGCTGCACTAGATTATAAACAGTCTAGTGCAAGTGTCCTTATGATTAAAGGATTTTTTTCCTTCTGGGTAGATGCCCAGTAATGGGATTGAAGAATCAAATGCAAGGTCTAGCTTGAGTGCTTTGAGGTTTCTCCATACTTCCTTCCAAAGAGGTTGTCTTAGTTTACAGTCCCACCAGCAGTGTAAAAGTGTTCCCTTCTCTCCACATCCATGCCAGCATCTGCAGTTTTGAGATTTTGTGATGTGGGTCATTCTCACTGGAGTTAAATGGCAACTCAGGGTGGTTTTGATTTGCATTTCTCTAATAAATAGGGATGATGAGCATTTTTTTCATCTTTGTTAGCCATTCATCTGTCTTCTTTAGAGAAGGTTCTATTCATGTCTCTTGCCCATTGATATATGGTATTGTTGGCTTTTTTCATATAGATTAATTTGAGTTGTCTATAGATTCTTGTTATCAAGCTTTTGTCTGATTCAAAATATGCAAATATCCTTTCCCATTGAATAGGTTGTCTATTTGCTTTGGTTGTTGTCTCCTTAGCTGCATAGAAACTTTTCAGTTGAATGAAGTCCCATTTGTTTATTTTTGTTGTTGCAATTGCCATGGCAGCCTTCTTCATGAAGTCTTTCCCCAGGCCAATATCTTCCAGTGATTTTCCTATGCTTTCTTTGAGGATTTTTATTGTTACATGCCTTAAATTTAAGTCCTTTATCCATCTTGAATCAACTTTTGTGAGTGGGGAAAGGTGTGGGTCCAGTTTCAGTCTTTTACATGTAGATATCCAGTTCTCCCAGCACCATTTATTGAATAGGGAGTCTTTCCCCCAAGGTATGATATTGTTAGGTTTATCGAAGATTAGATGGTTGTAAGATGTTAGTTTCATTTCCTGGTTTTCTATTCGATTCCAAGTGTCTATGTCTCTATTTTTGTGCCAGTACCATGCTGTCTTGACCACTATGGCTTTGTAGTATAGTCTAAAATCTTGTATAGTGATGCTCCCAGCTTTATTTTTATTACCAAGAACTGCCTTAGCTATACAGGGTTTTTTCTGGTTCCATACAAGACGCAGAATCATTTTTTCCAAATCTTAAAAGTATGATGCTGGTATTTTGATAGGAATGGCATTAAAAAGGTAGATTGCTTTTGGAAGTATAGACATTTTAACAATGTTGACTCTTCCCAGCCATGAGCATGGTATGTTCTTCCATTTGTTAGTATCCTCTATTTCCTTTCAGAGGATTTCATAATTTCCTTTATAGTGGTCCTTACCTCCTTTGTTAGGTATATTCCTAGGTATTTCATTTTCATTGAAGCTATGGTGAAGGGAATTGTGTCCTTAATTAGCCTCTCATCTTGACTGTTATTGGCATATACAAAGGCAACTGAATTGTGGACATTGATTTTATATCCTGAGACATTACTTTATTTTTTGATGACTTCCAGGAGTCGTGTGGTTGAGTCTTTAGGGTTTTCTAAGTATAAGATCATGTCATCAGCAAAGAGGGAGAGTTCAATCTCCTCTGCTCCTATATGGATGTCCTTGATTTCCTTGTCTTGCTTAATTGTATTGGCTAGAACTTCCAGCACTATGTTGAAAAGTAATAGTGACAGAGGACAACCTTGTCTGATTCCTGTTCTAAGAGGAAAAGCTTTCAGTTTTACTTCATTCAATAAAATTAGCTGTGGGTTTGTCATAGATAGCTTCAATTAGCTTCAGAAATGTGCCACCTCTGCCTATACTCTTCAGTGTTCTAATTAGGAAAGGATGCTGGATTTTATCGAATGCTTTTTCTGTGTCTATTGAGAGGATCATATGGTCTTTATTTTTGCTTCTGTTAATATGGTGGATAACTTTTGTGGACTTGCATATGTTAAACCAGCCTTGCATCCCTGGGATGAAACCTACTTGATCATGATGTATGAATTTTTGGATGGTAAGTTGTAATCTATTGGCTAGGATTTTGCTCAGAATTTTTCATCTATATTCACAAGTGAAATTGGTCTAAAATTCTCCTTTTTAGTTGAGTATTTTCCTGCTTTTGGTATCAGGGTGATATTTGCTTCATAGAAGGTGTTGGGGAAGATTTCTTCTTCCTCAATTTTTTGGAATAATTTCTGCAGTACAGGAATAAGCTCTTCCTTGAAGGTTTGATAGAATTCTGGTGTGAAGCCATCTGGACCAGGGCATTTTTTTTTTTTGTTGGAAGCTTTTTTATTGTTTCTTTAATCTCAGTGCATGAAATTGGTCTGTTCAGAAGGTTTATTTCTTCCTGGCTAAGTCTAGGGAGAGCGTGTGATCCCAAATATTGATCCATTTCCTTCACATTGTCAAATTTCTGGGCATAGAGTTTCTGGTAGTATGCAGAGATGATTTTTTTGTATATCTGTGGGATCAGTTGTTATTTCCCCTTTATCATTTCTGATGGAGATTACTAGAGATTTTACTTATGTATTTCTAGTTAGTCTGGCCAAATGTTTATCTATTTTATTTATTTTTTCAAAAATCCAACTCATTGTTTCATTAATTTTCTGGATGATTCTTTTGTTTTCAATTTCATTGATTTCTGATTTAATTTTGGATATTTCTCTTCTTCTACTAGGTTTAGGCTTAGATTGTTCTTCTTTTTACAATTACATAAGATGGCCCATGAGTTTGTTGATGCGCTCTTTTTCTGTTTTTCGAATGTAGGCATCTAAAGCAATAAATTTTCCTCTCAAAACTGCTTTGCAGTTTCCAACAGGTTTTGATAGCTTGTGTCTTCGTTGTTCATATGCTCAAGAAAGTTAGTGATTTCCTATTTTATTTTTTCCTGCACCCATCCGTAATTCAACAGAAGGCTGTTTCATTTCATTGCCTTCGTGTGAGGTTGAACATTTTTGTTAATAGTTGAGTTCCATCTTTAGTGCCTTTTTGTCAGAGAAGATACAAGGTAAAATTTTAATTCTTTTGATTTTGTTGAGGTTTGTTTTGTGTCCTAGGATATGATCAATTTTGGAGAATGTTCATGGGCCGATGAGAAGAATGTATTTTCTTTATCTGAGATAGTGTTCTATATGCGTCTATCAAGCACAGTTGTTCTAGGGTCTCATTTAAGTCCCTTATATCTTTGTTTAATTTCTGTTTAGATAATCTGTCCCACTCTGTAAGAGGAGTTTTAAAGTCCCCTGCTATTATGGTATTAAAGGATATCATATTGCTCAGACTGAATAAGGTCTGTTTCAAAAATCTGAGAGCATTTAAATTGGGTGCATAAATATTTAAGATTGAAATGTCTTCTTGTTGTATTTTTCCCTTGACCAATATGAAGTGATCATCTTTGTCTTTTTTGACTTTAGTTGCTTTAAATCCATATGTATCTGAAAATAAGATTGCAACTCCTCTTTTCTTCTGTATTCCGTTTGCCTGAAAAATTGTATTCCAACCCTTAACTCGGAGTTTTAATTTGTCTTTTGAAGCTGGGTGTGTGTCCTACAGACAGCAAATGGGTGGCTTGTGTTTTTTTTAATCCAGTCATCCAATCTATGCCTCTTCAATGGGGAATTCAAGCCATTAACATTTATTAAGATAATTGATAAGTGTGGTAGTGTTCTATTTATCTTATTCTGTGGGAGTTCATTGCTTAGTTTTATCTTTTGCATCAGTGTGGAAGCTCAGTTCTGCCCTTTAAATTGCTGAGTTCTTACTTTGCTGTTGATTCATTGTGATGGTCAGTGTGTAGAACAGGTTGACGTATTTCCTGTAGACCTTGCCTTGTTGTGGCAAATTTCCTCAATGTTTGTATATCCGTAAATGTTTTGATTTCTCTGTCAATTCTAATGCTTAACTTAGCAGGATATAAAATTCTGGGCTGGAAATTGTTCTGTTTAAGTAGATTAAAGGTTGATGACCATTGTCTTCTTGCTTGGAAAGTTTCATTAGAGAAGTCTACAGTCACCCTGATGGATTTGCCCCTATAGGTCAACTGGCGCTTATTCCTAGTAGCTTGCAGAATCTTTTCTTTTGTCTTGACTTTGGACAGGTTCATCACAATGTGTTTTGGAGAAGCTTGGTTAGACCAACCTGGGGTCTGATGTTCCTCTGAAAGCAGTGTGTCAGAATCTTTGGTGATATTTGGGAAATTTTCATTTATAATAATCTCTAGTATGGCTTCCATTCCCCTGGGGCATTCTTCTTCTTCTTCTGGAATGCCTACCACTCGTATGTTTGAACACTTCATAAAATCCCATAATTCTGTCAGTGAACGTTCTGTTTTCTCTCTCTTCTTTTCTAACTCTTTAACTATCTGAATTATCTCAAGAGCTTTGTCCTCCACCTCTGAGATTCTTTCTTCTGCATGGTCTAATCTGTTGTTGATACTTTCTATTGCATCTCTAAGTTCTCTAATTGACTGCTTCAGTTTCTTCAGCTCTGTTTTATCCTTTCTATATTCTTTATATCATTCATCTCTTATTTGATTCTGTTTTTGTATTTCCTTTTGATTATTTACCACTTTATCAGCAGTTTCCTTCATTGTTTCCATCATTTCCTTCATTGTTTTCATCATCTGTATTCTAAACACCCTTTCAGTCATTTCTAACATTTCTTTATAGGTGGAATCCTCTACAGTAGCTACCTCATGGTCCCTGGGTAGCGGGGGTGGGGATGGGGGTTGCTCTAGACTAGTTTTTCATGTTGCCAGGATTTTTCTGCTGATTCTTTCTCATGAGTGATTTCTTTTATCTGTTCCCTTGCCCTAATTTTTCTTTCACTTCCTCCTGCTCTTTACGTTGTCGTGCCTCTGAACCAGGGTTTCAAGGAGTCTGTGCCCAGTTGCAAGGAAGCTGTTACTCAGCCACCATCTTGCTCCTCCTTCTCCAGATGCTTTTCAATTTACTCTGTCCAGATCCATCAGAGGCATCACTATCTATGACTGCTTCAATCTAAACAGAATGTATTTTTTTAAATAATAGGACTTGAAAGTCAAAATTATTCTCTGATCCATGGTCTACAGAAGAGATGCTATGTTAGCAGGCATGAAAATAGCATTTGTCTTCTTGCACATCTCCAGATCTCTTGGGTGACCAGGTATGTTGTCAATGAGTAGCCATATATTAAAGGAATCTTTTTTTGTTTTTTTCTGAGCAATAGGTCTCAATAGTGTGCTTAAATTATTCAGTAAGCTATGCTACAAATGGGTGTGTTGTCACCCAGGCTCTATTATTCCATTTATAGAGCACAAGCAGAGTAAATTTAGGGTAATTCATAAGAGCCCTGGGATTTGGCTTCAACTTAAAGCCCCTAATAAGAGAGACAGCCTGTTCTTTAAAGCTTTGAAGCCAGGCACTGACTTTTCTCTACAGCTGTGAAAGCCCTAGGTGGCAGTGTCTACGTTGGAAATCCATTATTTAGTGTAGCCATCTTCATTGAATCTCTTAGCTTCAATGAGATTCTCTTATTCTTATGGGATATTTGCTACAGCTTCTCCATCAGCATTTTTTGCCTTACCTGGTACTTTCATGTTATGGAGATGGCTCCCTTCCTTAAACCTCATGAACCAATCTCTGCAAGCTTCCAACTTTTCTTCTTCAACTTCACCCTTCTTATTCCTCACAGAATTGAAGAGAGTTAGGTCATTGCTCTGGATTAGGCTTTGGTTTATGGAAATGTTATGGCTGGTCTGATCTTTTATCCACAGCACTGAAACTTTCTTCTTATTACCAGTAAGTCTGTTTTGCTTTCTTTTCATTTGTGAACTCAGTGGAGTAACACTTTTAATTTCCTTCAAGAACATTTTCTTTACATTCACAACTTGGCTAACTGGTGCAAGAGGTCTAGCTTTCAACCTTTCACAGTTTTCAACATGCCTTCTTTACTTAGCTTAATCATTTTAAGTTTTTGATTTAAAACAAAAAACATGTGAATATTTCATTTAAACTTTTAGAAGCCATTATAGAATTGCTAATTAGCCTAACTAATTAACAATATTAATTAATTGTTTTATCTCAAGTAATAGAGAGGACAGAAGGGAGAGAGAAATATGGGGGAAGGACCAGTCAGATGGAGTACTCAGCACACATTTATTAAGCTTGCCATCATACATGGGCTTCCCTTCCCTTCACTCTGGGTGTGGTCTGTGGTATACCAAAACAGTTATAATAATAGCATCAAAGATCACTTATCACAGATCATCATAATAGATATGATAATAAAAAAGTGTAAAATATTGTAAGAATTGCCAACATGTGATACAGAGACACAAAGTGACAACATGATGTTGGAAAAATGGCACCAATACAACTGCACAGGACTTGCCACAAACCTTCAATTTGTTAAAAATAAATAAATAAATAAAACAAAAAGAACAACATCTGCAAAGTTCAATAAAGTTAAGTACAATAAGATGAGGTATGCTTGTATCAATGCAAAAAGGTAATAAGTGGTGTGTGGAGGGAAAAAAAGATAAGGAAAGAAGAGCCAGTTATTGGTACATAGATTACCAGGCTAGAGTAAGCATGCTGCTGTCAGCTTCCTGCTTTATTCAAATATGTCAAGATTATTCCATTTTAGTGGTGGCTCAGTAATTTTTCTCCTGCACATGAAAACTTATGTATTTGAATCTTTATTAATACATTTGTGATAAACTTGGAGAAGTCAAGAAGAGCATTGGGTTTAAATCTTTGCTCAAGAACATTAAATCACGTAAACCCAAATTTTGGGTTCTTTAACTGTAACACAAAATTGTGATGTACTAAAATAACACAAGGGGCAACTCCCATGTTTGGTACAAAGTAGTTACCACATCAATACTTGAGATAGGTTCTACTGTGTCATCTGTCTCAATTTGAGGAAATTCTTTTATTCATTCCTTCTTTTATTCTTCTGTTCATTCAAATATTTACTGAGCAAACATATGACAAGCTTTGAACCACATAACAGCAGTTCTCAACCTGTGGGTCACAACCCCTTTGTAACAATGAAAATACATCCTGCATATCATATATTTACATTACGATTTGCTACATTACAGTAGCAAAATTACAGTTATGAAGTAGCAATGAAAATAATTTTGTGGTTGGGAGTCACCACAACATGAGTAACTGTATTAAAGGGGCAAGGCATTAGGAGGCATTAGGAAGGTTGAGAACCACTGTGTTAGAGATACATCAGCTGGACACAAGTCCCAAACTTTCAGAAGCTTATAGTCAAATGGGAATTTTATATTTAATTAAGAAATGCCCTTAGGAGGTCTTAAATCTTTACTAAGTCTTCTGGACTCATACTTGAGTTTTGTAGATCACTAGAGCAGATTTCAGGACAAAAATGACTTTCTCAGAAATACTCAAGCCAAAACTTAGTTTTTACTATGTTGTAGCTGGTATGATAACACATAGGGTTATTAACACATAGAATGATAAAATTTTAATGCTCAAGTCTAATAAACAGAATGTGTGTATTTATGTTAATAATTTTTTTAAATTCCAGTTATAATTTTAAAATTCCATTTTGACAGACTTTTCACAAGACACTACCCAACTCCCTCCAACCCCACTTGAACAAGATGCAATGTCCATAAGTGTCAGAGTTAACATCACCAAGGGAAGCCCATGAGAGAGAAAATGAGAGGAAGAGGCCAACATTGGGTTTCATTAGTTGGTGCTGTTAAGATAAATGACCCTGGGACATTCCCTCCAACCTCTTTTTGGTGCCTGAGTTCAGGTAGAAATTACCGTTGATCTACTTGTTCCTTGCTTTTTCCACTCAAAACAAATTGACAAAAAGTGCCAGGATGACATCACATCTGGGTCAACAGTGATAATAGAGACAACAAGGAATTTGAAAAAAATATAAACAGGACCAATCTACTCTGTTCGGAATTTGGTTAATAAACTGTCTACACATTTTGAACTCTCTTCATTGGCCATTATGTGTGGATACTTTTTTTTTTTTTTTAAATATATATACCTCATCTCGTTTACTTAGTTATTGTGTTAAGACATTTATACTCTAAACTAATAAATTCGACATGTACCCTTGCATTATGCACCTTAGGTGTAATACCACCATTAACCCTCCCTCAATCTGATCCCCCCTTCCTTTTATCTCCCCTCATCTTGGGACATAGTTGTGATCTATTCATCATACGAAAGTGTGAGTGATTGTAAATTGGTTTCATACTAGTACCCAGTACACGGGATATTTTTTCTTTCATTATTGAGATACTTTCCTAATAGGATATGTTCCAGCTCCATCCATGTAAACATAAAATAAGTGAAGTCTCCATCTTTTTGAAGGCTGCATAATATTCTGTGGTATGCATATACCATAATTTATTAATCCATTCATGGGTCGAGGGGCACTTAGACTTCTTCCATGACTTAATTATTATGAATTGAGCTGCAATGAACAATCTGGTGCAAATATCTTTGTTATAAAGTGATTTTTGGTCTTTTGGATATACACCTAGTAGAGGAATTGCAGGATCAAATGGCTGGTCTAAATAATTTTTTAATTTGTTTATTATTTCAAATTAATAAGGGTACAAATTTTTAGGTTACATTGTTCTCACTTAAAGGGTAAAGTCCTATTTGTAAAAGAGCCCCTCACCTAGGCAGCGGGTTATATACCCTCGCGATGTGTACATTAGGAGAGATCCCACCTCAGGCCCTCCCTTCCTTACTGAACTTATTTTCTTGATTTACTAATGTCATTATCTTATAATTTTCTCCCTAACTACTGATTTTTGAAATACTATACATAGGTAGGGCTGAAGAGCACCCAGGCCCAGCACACTTTGAAAAATCCAAGATTCACCAGATAATTTTGACTCACCAGAGCAGGCAAGGAGATTACTCCAAAGCAATAAAACCGGAAACTTCATTGACATGAAATTCAGTGATCCTAATCTGAAACTCCAACATAAACTAGACTCCAACAGAAATAAGTTGGATTAGAGGCACTGAAGCTTCCTTTCCTGTACCAAAATAGCCAGCTGACTCAGTCAATGCAGTAGTGGGAAATGCCAATTGTATTGTTCTATTGAACCAGAACAGAGTTAAGTCAATCAAAACAATCAATCCTGTTAGTCTACACATTGAGGAGGAGAGCAGAGTCAATTATTCCAGGACTTTATGTTAAAAAAACAAAGTAAAACTTTTGTTCTATAATGAATACTTGACATGTGCATGTATTTTTGGCCTGATCAATTTTAAAACATATATTAGTTCTCCACTAAAACTAAAATAATGAGATATAATTAAAGCTCCCAGTGAATGGATCTTACTGTTTTCTAAATGATCTATATTGGTTTTTATGTTCTCTGTCTCACACATACACATACACAAGTCATCAACTGTGTCAACTTGAGGAAAAATTAATCATTCAAATGAATATTTTTCAATTCAATTTAACAAAATTTTATTTATATCCTTCCATGAGCAATCCTTCCTCTTCTTTGGAGGGTTATGGTCTACTTTCAGAATCTGATGAAAATTGATAGAGCGTCTGCCTAGAAAATATATATATATATGCATTTACATATATTTTCACACACTCTCATGTGAACAAAATATCACGCATCAATTTTAAGAACCTTATAGATTCTCAGAGATATTTACTCTGGGTTAAAAAGCCCTGGTTTATGTACTTGGAAATGAGTTAGACACTGAAGGTGCTGAAGCAAAGAGGGTCTCCTATAAAAGGACATGAAACAAAATGGCATGATTGGAGGAAGATAATACGTTAGCTTGATTACTCTGAAACACAAAGTAGAATGGGAAGGAAGAAGAGAAATGGTAGGCAAAAGTCCCAGCATTAAAGGCCATATACATAGTATGTCATGCTAGGGAATTCAGACAGGATGCTGTAGCCTACTGTTTCTTAGTATGATCAAAGAGCATTTGTAGAGGATCATCTGGGATAATTTATTGAATTAAAATCTCTAAGGAGGGGCCTAGGAATATACATTTCAAGGTTGTTGATGCACTTGAAAGTTTAGAACCCTCAAGGGGGACTGGAAGAAAGAGCAGGATGGTGAGAAGTCAACAGAAGCCCAAAGGTTCTAAGAGGGTCTGACGATGGTGATCAGATTTTCATTTTAGACAGAGCATTCTGCAGGCTGCAGAAGACAGCTTTAACAAGGCCGGATGGAAAATGGAGAACAGTAAATTTGGGCTACAGTGAGATGCCATAACATAAACTAAAGCAGAAGTCATGAGGAAAATAGAGATATGGAAGATTCTTAGGGAGTTAAAATTAACAAAATTATAGAGAAGTAGAAGGAGGGAGTCAATGAAAACTGGGTTTTCTGGCTTGAGAGACTAGCTTGATGTCAGAGTTACCATGAAAATGGGTGTGAAGAGCAGATGTAGAAGGCAAAAGAGAGTTCAGATTTGGATTCTGAGCTGCTTAGGAAACATGTAGGTAGAGACCAACACCCAATGTCTTCAGTGAAGGTGAAGGACTTCAGTGAAGGTGATGGTGCATGGAAGACTTCAGATGCCTATTTTGTCAGGTCTTTTCTCCTGGTAAAGCCCCTTCTGAGGAGAATATCCCATCTCCTCTCTGGGCACCAGGCTGCAGTTGCCTTAGGAGATCAGTAAAGAAGTAGTCAGGGTCTTGCCAGTCACTGAATCCCCCCGTGCTCTGTCAGGCTCTCTCCATTCTCTTCCTGGCTGGATTCCAAGCCAGCAGCAGCTCTGACCCAGTTCTCCTTGTGACTCGTGAGGCTCCAGGACTCAGCTGGCTTCTTGTCTCCATTCTCCCTGCAGACATTGTCTTCCTCACCTCTGCACTGCCAGCTTCCCCACCTCCATCACCTGTCCATCCTCATATAGTGTGGTTCTGCTTCCACTTGTCTCCTAGAGTTTCATGGAGGGATTTGTATGCATTTGTGTGTTCATCCTCATTGTCACTTGGGAGATGGTTTCTCAAAGGAAGGGGTGTGATATGATTTGGATATCTGGCCCCTACAAAGCAGGTTTTGAAATTTGATCCCCAGTGTTAGATATGGAGCCTAGTATCTGGTTCATGAAGCCCGATTCCTCCTGAATGGTTTTGCGCCCTCCCCCATAAGTGAGTGCATTATCACCTTACTACTTCACACAAGAGCTGGTTATTTGAAAGAGCCTGACACCACCTCCTGCCTCTCTTGCTCTCTCCTTTGCTCCTCCTCTCACCATATGGTATTCCTGCTGCTCTTTCACCTTCCACCTTGATTGGAAGCTTCCTGAAAACCTCACCAGAAGCAGATGCTGACATGATGATTCTTGTACAAGCTGCAGAACCATGAGCCAAATAATCCTCTTTTCTTTTTAAATTGCTCAGCTTCAAGTATTTCTTTTATGGCATCACAAAATGAACTAATAATACAGGAAGGGAAGCAGAAAAGTCTTTGCCATTTTAAATTTATCTTAAAATAACATGAACATTTATTTCATTGACTCAGCAATTCCATTTCTAGGAACTTATGCCAAAGAAATTGTTATTGTAAGTAGACAAAGATGTATGTACACTGATGTTTATTTCATCATTATTTGAGAAAGAAAATGTTAAAGAAGAAACAATCACAACAGTTACCAAAAATAGAATGGTTAAATAAATTATGGAACATTCATACCATGTAACCCTATACAGCCAGCAAAAAAAAAAAAAAAAAAAAAAAAAAAAATGAGATGAACTTAAAACTTCAAGGTAAGAAAACTATATTTAGGAAAAAATGTTATTGTCTACAACATTCCACCTAAAGAATAATTTTTAATTCATTAATATCCCCACCAATAAAAGACCAACAGCAAGAGAGGAAGAAGAGGCAACCAGAGCCCCAAAATACCAACTTAATAAGTGGAAAAACAAAAGTTTTCATCATTGGTGAAGAGGAGTATGACCAGAGTCCAGCTGTTGAAAGCTAGAATCCATTGAACACCTCCCACCAGGCCTCAACAGGATCATGTTGGATAAAACAAAAATATTGTTTGAAGAACTGAGACATGAATCAAATTTTAGAATTAAAGAATTAAAATTTTTTTAAAAGTCTAAGTTAACACAGAACATCTGCAGATATTGCCCTCCAGACAGAAAAAACACACTAAAAAAACTCTACTAATTAAGGCAATTTGGTACCATGAAGAAATTCAAAAAACAAGCCAAAAGAATACAATCCAGCAGCATGCCCACACATATATGGAAATTTTAGTTATAAAATTTGTAATAAAGTTGATATTTCAAATTAGTGGAGGAAATGGACTATTCAATAAATGGCATACGAAACTCCACTATTTATGAAGAAAAAATAAATTTCAATCCCAGTTCCACAACTTGGGCTGCAACATTGCACATAGCATTTACAAACTACAGATGGATTAAAAAACTAAATTTATATGTGCATGTGTTCAGGGGAAATACAGGGGGATATTTTTATAATTTGAGAAAGTAAAAGGGCTCCCTAAGCAAGTCATAAAAACAGAAATGTCCTGAAGGATAAACTGACAATTTTTAGCTCATAAAAATTAAAAGCTTCTTGACAACAAAAGACTCTAAACACAGAGTATGAGAGAAATGACTGACAAAAGAGAAAACATCCATAGCATATTCCACAAAGGCTCAATATCTAGAATATATGAAAATGACTTGACTTTGAATAAGGAAAGCCAAACAACCCAGTAGAAAATAAACATAGCAAATGAACAGGCGATTTCCAGAAGAACCAAAAACGACCTAAACTTATGAAAGGAAACTACCCCACTGAGCATCAGAAAACTAAAAAGTTTTAAAATATAGTATCAATTTTTTTTAATTGTGGTAAGAACACTTAACATGCTATCTACCCTGTTCACAAAGTTTTAAGTACACAATACGGTATCATTAACTATAGACACAGTGCCATACAGAAGATCTCTAAGAGTTATTCCCCTTGCATAACTGAAACTCAGCTCCCATTTATCGTTTCTCATCTTTCATGTCTAGAAGATACACATTATGTATTAATGAGGAAGACAAGATATGGGCATTCTTGTACACTTTTGGAATGAGTATAAATTAATGAAATCTTTGTGAAAGGCAATTTCAGGAATAAAATTCAAGTACTATTTAATATCTAATGTGGTACCAGCACTGGCCCTTCAGAACAGATGCCAGGTATAGCCATTTGATAAGGTTCTGCCAGTATCTCACCCTTACACAGCAGAATTAATCCAATCTTAAAGCACACATGCTCTTTGACTCAGCAATTTCATTTCTAGGAATTTACTCCAAAGAAATTCTCTTTTAAGCACATAAAAATGCATACATGGTGATGTTAATTTTGTGATTATTCTGAAAATCTAAAAAAGATAAAAGTAGAAGCAATAGTAGTGATCATCACATAGGGAGTAGTGAAATAAATTATGGTGCATTCATGCCCTGAAATACTATATAATCATTAAAAAGAATGAGGTGAACCTAAACAAACAAACAGAAAAACATAGCATGATACTAAGTAAAAAGTGGCAAATTGCAAATCACAGGTTAATTTGCATATTTAATTTCATGTATTTTTGAAATATTCCTTTTGTGATAGTTATTTTATGCATCAAGTTGACTATATCACAAAATATTCAGCTATCTGCTTAAGATTCATTTCTGGGTGTGTCTGTGCAGGTGTTTTCAGAAGAGATTAGCGTTTAAATCTGTCAGCCGACTAAAGAGGAGAATGGTCCTCCTTAGAGTAAGCCAGCATGGTGCAATCCATTGAAGGCTTGAGTGATACAGGAAAAACAATTCGTCTTCTCCCTCTCTCTGTCCAAGTGCTTGAGCCGGAGCATGAATCTCCTCTTGCCCTTGGTACAACTGGGTCTCAGACCTTCAGACCAGCACTGGAACCCGCACCATTGATTCTCCTCCTCTCAGGTCTTCAGAACTATACCACTTGCTTTCCTGGGTCTCCAGCTTGTAAATGGCAGACTGTAGGACTTCTCAGCCTTCATAACTGCATGAGCTGATACTTTATATCACTTTATACACATATATATGTGGGGGGGGTGTATAGTCTTCTATTATTTAATGATTGGAATATTTCCTGAGAATTGTGTTGTTAGGCAATTTCGTCTTTGTGTGAATATCACAGAGTGTGCCTACACAATCTAGATCTTATAGCCTACTACACACCAGGCTCTATGGTGTAGAGTATTGCTCCCAGGCTACAATCTGTACAAATATTACTGTGATGAACAGTGTAAGGAAATAGTAACATAATGGCAAATATTTGTGCAATATAAATTTTCAGCTCCATTATAATCTTATGGTATAATCATAATATATGCTATTTGGTCTGTCATTGACCAAAATATCATTGTGTAATACATGACTGTAAACACCCTGTATATACAGCATAGATACACACAAATGTGTGTGTGTATACATTATTGATGCCATTTCTCTGAAGAACCCTGAATAATATACATATGTTTGGATGCATAAGAAAACTATATGCATATAATGCAGTGTGTATGAATACACATTAATTCATTAAAAAAAAAAAAAAAGGATACGAGGATGGGTAATATTATTTACAGGAGTTACCTGTAAAAAAGAGTACAGAAGGAAAGCAGAAGAGGGGCTTAGCATTTTGCTTTGTAGACTCTACATCATACATCATCCCAATGAGAATGCATCCCCAGCTGCCTTGTTTTATTGTGTGTCACTTTATTGTACTACCCAGATATTGTATTTTTTGCAAATCAAAAATTTATGAAAACCCTGCATCAAACAAGTCCATCAGTGCCACTTTTCCAACAGCATGTGCTCATTTTGTGTCTCTGTGTAACATTTTAGTAAGCCTCACAATATTTCAAACTCTTATTGTGTCCATTATGGAAATCTGTGATGAGTGATCTTTCATGTTACTACTGTAATTATTTTCGGGGCACCACAAACTGCATCCAATACAAGACAGCAAACTTAATAATTGCTATATGTGTTCTGACTGGTCCACTGGCCACCCCTCCCCCATCTCACTCCCTCTCTCACGCTTCCCTGTTCCCTGAGACAAAACACTATTAAAAAATAGGCCAATTAATAACCCTACAATGGCCTCTAAGTGTTCAAGTGAATAGAAGAATGGCATGTCTCTCGCTTTAGAGCCAAAGTAAGAAATAATCAAGCTTAATGAGGAAGGGTTGTTGAAAGCTCAGATAGGCAGAAAGATAGGGCTCTTGTACCAGTTAGCCAAGTTGCGAATGCAAAGAAAATGCTCTTGAAGAAAATTAAAAGTGCTACTCCAGTGAACACAAAACAATAAGAAAGCAAAATGGACTTATTCCTGTTATAGAGAAACTTTTACTGGGTAAGAGATCAAATCAGCCACAACATTTTCTTAAGCCAAAGCCTAATTCAAAGCAAGGACTTAACTCTTTTGAATTCTGTAAAGGCTGAGAGAGTGGAAAAGGCTGCAGGAGAAAAGTTGGAAGGTAGCAGAGGTTGGTTCATGACGTTTAAGGAAAGAAGCCCACCTCCATAATGTAAAAGTGCAAAGTAAAGCAGAAAGTGCTGGAGGAGAATTTGGCACAAGTGATCCAGAAGATCTAGCTAGGAGACCTGATGAAAATGGCTATACTAAACAACAGATTTTCAATATAGATGAAATATCCTTCTATGAAAGAAGATGCCATGCAGGAATTTCATAGCTAGAGAAAAGAAAGTAATGCCTGGCTTCAAAATACAGGCTGCTTTTCTCGTTGGGAGTTAACACAGCTGGTGACTTTAAGTTGAGCGCATGCTCACTTTCCATTCCAAAAATCCTAGGACCCTTACAAATTGTACTAAATTTATCCTTCTTGTGCTCTATAAATGGAATTACAAAGCCTGAATGATAGCACATGTGTTTCCCAGGCAGGGATGCCCAACCTTTCAGTTTCTTTGTGCCATGCTGGGAGTAGAAGAGTTGTTTTGAGCCACACATTAAGATACACAAACCCTAACAAAAGCTGACAGGCACAAATAAAGGTCCAGGCATAATTTTCATGATATCCACCCCCATGGATAATCAAAAAAAAAAAAAAAAAAAAAAAAATCCTCACATAATCCTCATGTGGCCCACAGGCTGCAGGTTGGATACCCCTAGAAGGCTTAGTGACTATTTTAAGCACACTGTTGAGACTTATTGCTCAAAAAAAAAAAAATTCCTTTTAAAATATAATTGCTCAATTGACAATGAACCCGGTCACCCAAGAGATCTGATGGAGGTGTACAAGGAAATTAATGTTGTTTTGTGTTTGTTAATATAATATCTATTCTGCAACCCAGGGATCAAGGAGTAATTTTGACTTTCAAGTCCTATTGTTTAAGAAATGCATTTCATAAAGCTATAACTTCCATAGATAATTATTAATTTTAATAAAAATATTAAGATAATAATGTTAGATAATGTTAATAAAATATTATGTTAATAAAAATATTGAAATAATATTAAATATTTTTATTATTTTAATGTTTTATTCATATTTATATTTTATTTAATTATTCTTTTTTAAGATTCACCATTTTATTATTTTTTTTCTTTATTTTTTCATCATTTTAAATGCCATTGAGAACATTCATGATTCATGAGAGGAGGTCAAAATATCAATAATACAAGAGGCTGGAAGAAGTTGATTCCAATACTTTTCAATGACGTTAAAGGGTTCAAGACTTCAGTGGAGAAAGTCACTGCAGATGTGGTGGAAACGGCAAGAGAAATGTTAACAGAATTGTAAGTGGAGCCTGAAGATGTAACTGATTTGCTACAATCTCATAATAAAACTTTAACAGATGAGGACTTGCTTCTTATGGATAAGTAAAGAAAGTAGTTTCTTGAATGGAATGTACTCCTAATGAAAATGCTATGAGTGTTGCTGAAATGACAACAAAGGGTTTAGAATGCTACATAAACTTAGTTGATGAAGGAGCAGCATGGATCAACAGAACATTAATTACAATATTCTTCTTAGTAAAGTATCTCAAGAATAGAAGAAAAAGTACCCCATGTACTCACCCCTACTATGAAACTAGTTTAGGGCTTTCACATGAAAGCTGTAACCCAGATGTGACCTGAGAATGGGGGGAAGGGGGAGAGGGAGGGGAGGGAGGAGGGTAGAGGGAGTGGGACTGCGGTTCATCTTGCAAGGATATACGTGAAACTTAGTAAATGTAGAATGTAAATGTCTTGGCACAACAACTAAAAAAAAGCCAGGAAGGCTGTGTAGACCCGTGTGATGAAAATGTGTCAAACGGTTTATGAAACTAGTGTATGATGCCCCATGATCATATTGATGTGCACAGCTATGATTTAATAAAAATAAATAAATAAATAAATAAATAAAAATAAAAAATAAAAAAGAAAGATATTCGACAGTATGTAAAACACATTACGTACTGTCACAACAGTATATAAAATACATTACGTACTGTCACACAGTATCTTAAGTTACAAAAAAATTGTTGGTGAAAAGACAAGTCACTCAATGTGGTGAACTTCATTGTTGTCTTATTTTAAGAAATTGCTACAGTCACCCCAACTTTTAGTAACTACCACCTTGATTAGTCAGCAACCATCAACAAGGAAGGCGAGAGCCCCCAACAGCAAAAAATTGACCAGTTAATGATGGCTTAAATAAATGGCAGTATTTTTTGCAATTAAGGATTTGTTATATGTATGTATGTGTTTGTTATATGTATATATATTTATTTGTTCTATGTATGATGTTTTTTAGACACAATGCTATTGTACACCTAAGGGAGCACAGAATAGTCTAAACATAGATTTATATGCACTAGGAAATCAAAAAATTTATGTGACTCCTTATTGCAACATTTACTTAGGGTAGTGGTCTGGAACTGAACACACAATATCTTTGAAGTATGATATATTTTTTTTTATTATTAAATCATAGCTGTGTACATTAATGTGATCATGGGGCACCATACACTAGTTTCATAAACCGTTTGACACATTTTCATCATACTGGTTAACATAGCCTTCCTGGCATTTTCTCAGTTATTGTGTTAAGACATTTATATTCTACATTTACTAAGTTTCACATATACCCTTGTAAGATGCACCACAGGTGTAATATCCCCAATCCCCCTCCCTCTGCCCACCGC
>CAUYPK010075537.1:0-31619 GCA_963574355.1 Loris lydekkerianus
TGGGAGAACACTTCCTTGCCTCTTCCAGTTTCCAGGTGCTCCAAGTGGTTTTTGGCTTGTGCCAACATAGAATCTTCTGGTCTTTTGTTCACATGGCCTCATTCTTTGTATCCATGTCTTTTTTCTTATAAGAATGTTGTCTTTGGCGGGCAGTGCCTGTGGCTCAAAGGAGTAGGGCACTGGCCCCATACTGGAGATGGCGAGTTCAAACCCAGCCCCGGCCAAAAACTGCAAACAACAACAATAACAAACAAAAGAATGTTGTCCTTGGAATGAGGATCACTTTAATCCAGGATAATCTCATTTTAAGACCCTTAACTTAATTACGCCTGCAAATACCCATTCCCCAAATATGATCACCCACTGCAAAAGTTGTAGATGAACTTACATTTTGATGGGGATCACCAACAACCCACCATAGATAGTAAACCAAAATTTCCCTTTGCTAATGGTTTATTTAAGGATAGACTTTTTTTTTTTTAAACAAAAACTCTTATTTTGTTATTTATAAATTTCAAAAAATTAAAAACTCTGAAACTCTAAATGTGACTTTCATTGGGTCTCTCTTCTGGGTAATAGTGTCGTTGATTTCTTAGGCAGAAAATTCAAAAAGCCTACAACAGAGCAGATTAGCTGTGATTAGTTATGTTAGATTAAAATCTGATGAAATACAGTGTAACTACATTAAATGATAGTTTTAATGTGGCCTAGATTATTAGAAATAAATGGCTTTCATTGTATTTTACTCTCAGCTAACGTTTGCATAAAACTCATTGTCATTCCTCATATCACTGCTGTGAGGAGAATCAGAAAACACACCAACATCACAGATCTTTGTGTGAATTATTTTTGGAATTCCAAAGACTCTAAACTCAATTCAAAAAGACATAAATGGAAATTCCATGGGCTTTTAGTTGGACTTTTATCTTTGGCTCCTTTGTCAGTCAAGAATGACTATCTTGAAACTTGAGATTCTTGCTAGATCCCAGCTGCCTTCTTTATTTTTAAACTCAAGTTTCTATTCTTAATCAAAGCCTTTTGGTGGGAAAATTCTCACCCACTGCATAGAATGATAGACTTGTACCTGCCAAGGAAACATGCATAAATTTGGATAGATTGAAATGGCTTTTTTAATTAAGAGAAAGAGCATTTAGGCTTATAAGAGCTATTTCTTTTATTTATTTATTTATTCATTTATTTTATTAAATCATAAACACACAGATCATGTATACATTAATGCATTTATGGAGAACAATGTGCTGATTTCATATAGAATTAGGAATGCTTACATTGCACTGGTTAATATATACCTCATCTCCTTTACTTATTTATTGTGTTAAGACATTTATACTCTATACTAATAGATCCGACATGTACCCTTGCATTAAGCACCATTGGTCTGATCCCACCATTCACCCTGCCTCGATCTGACCTCCCCCCTCCCTTTCCAGCCCCCTTCCTCCCTCCACTATCTCGGGCCATAGTTGTCATCTAGTCTTCATATGAAAGTGTGAGTCATTGTAAATTGGATTCATAATAGTACTGAGTACATGGGATATTTTTTTCTTTCATTCTTGAAATACTTTACTAAGAAGGATATGTTCCAGCTCCATTCATGTAAACGTAAAAGAGGTAAAGTCTCCATAAGAGCTATTTCTTCTTTTACCAACCTCTGCCTCTGGAAACAATAGTAATTTTAGGTGTTTCCTTAAAAAAGTCCATGTCTGCAGGAGGCTACGGGGAGTCTATTCCATTAAAGTTTTCCTGTTAGTATTGAACAGCTTCTAATTTATTGATCATCATAATCATCATCACCATCTGGAAAATTCCCTCATTGAACTAGCAGTTGGTAATCATATTGTCTTGGCTTCCAAAACAAAACAAAATAAAAAGGCATCCTAGAAAATCCAAGTAGGCTGTTTATCTGACTGCTCTCTCTATGGATTTTATTTAAATGTTCTGAACACTCATTGACTCTAAAATATTGAATCAGTTGGTCCGAACAATGAAGAATGAGCGTGGCCCACCTTTCTGCATTCTCCTGTTTTTCACATTATACTGGTAAATTATCATAAAAGAGTACAATGTTTGGATGAGATCTTTGTTGTCTTTTAAGAAAATGAGAAGCATAACCCTTATTCAAAGTAGACTTAAGAAATGTTGCATACACTCTGAGATGGGACAAATTACATCATACCTTTTCCCCTAGATAATTAGTTGATCATTGGATCTAAGTATATGGGAGAAATGCTCTTTCTTCACTCTCTTATATTCTGTGGTGGGCATGCAAATTAAACTGACAAAAGACAGATGGACAGAAAAAGTTCTATGCATTTTAGGTGTTATTAGTATTTTTTGCAACCATAGAAGCTTCACTTATTTGTTTGACATGCTTCCCTGTAAGATTTTGTTTGAAAATTCTATTTCTTCTTATGATATGAGTGCATAGGAGATATCATTTAGTCATTAAAGTAGGTGAAATGATTCCAGCTACTGTTTCTTTTTTTTTTTTTTATTATTTCAACTTTATATGAGGGTACACATTTTTGGATTACATTGTTCTCACTTCCAAGGTAACTTTCCAAGGTAAAGTTCCAATTGTAAAAGAACCCCTCACCTAGGGGTTGTGGTAACCACATTGTGCCATTAGGTGAGATCCTGCCAATTGCCCTCCCTCTTTCTGTCAATCTTCCTACCCCTCTTCCTTCCTTCTCCCTCCTCCCCTTGCCCTTTACTAGACTACATTTGTGTTTTATTGTTCATGTAAACAAATTGTTTATATATTGGTTTCATATTAGTATTGAATACTAGGTATCTACTCAGAAGAACAAAAATCATTTTACCACAAAGACATTTGCACCAGAATATTTATTGCAGCTCAATTCATAATTGCCAACTTGTGGAAGCAACCCAAATGCCCATCAACCCATGAATGGATCAACTAACTGTGGTATATGTATACCATGGAATACTATTCAGCCATAAAAAGATAGAGACCTTACATTTTTTTATGTTTACCTGGAGTTGATGTTAATATTTTTAAGTGCATAGGGGCTTCAAAGAAAAGAGGTGAAAAACCCAAAGCAGAAGTTAAACTGGAGAGTTTATATTCCACTTTAACAAAGGGTGGTAACATGTGGAGAAGTGACTTGACAAAGGAAATGGGTTTGGCTTCTAGTTGACGGTAAACAGGGGAATGGTAAATATATGGAGAAAACCAATGGTAAATAATGATTATTTAGTAAAATTTGTTTATATAGAATCATCTTACTGCTATCTCTATCTCATGTAAAGGTTGTTTTCTTCCTTCTGGTAAGAATGAGGTGGGTGTGTTAGGTCTGGCAGGAGGTAAACATGTGGCAAGGAAGTGGCCAGGGGTGGAGAGCAAGAACCAAATTGTAGTTAGGAACCAAATTCTTTGGTGGAAACATACACAGTAAGGGTTCCCAGCGGCCCCTAACTGACCTAGAGCTCATCAACATTTAATTAGCACAGCACGAGGGGAAAGAACATGAAGGATTCTGGGAGGATACAAGCTTAATAATAGGGAAACTGTTATGTAATCTAACCTATTATGCATGTACAACCTGTTATATAACCCCCACTTGTCAATCACCACGAAGGCAGGAAGGGGCAACCAATCCCGCTAGAAGAAAGGTAGGACTAACCAGTGAAGCATGTCAAAGCTGGTATGTGCTCAGACTGAATTTTTCTGCATTCACAGAGAAGGACCCATCTCTCCCTCTGAGACATACTTTTGCTTTGTGATAAATGTTGTGTATGTGTGATCGCTTTGTATCTGTGACCACTCATCACTGGCTCAGCTTTTTACCACTACTCATTCTTGACACCAGGAATGTGAGGACCAAGGGAACACTCAGATCTAACAGGTGCACCTTCATTAAATTAAGTGTAGCCTAAAGCTGTCTCCTTACTTATTTTAATTTTACCCTAAAGGTTGCTCCAAACATAGTTAACTGTCACTATGTGTAAACAGACTATAACTTACTGTTGTACTAATCAAAGAGTTTTGGCCAATCATAGGCAGCTGACAATCAACTCTTCAAAGAAGGCAATTCAACTTTTTCTGCACCTCACTTCCATTTTCTGTTTGTTACTGTCCTTTCTCTGTTCACAATTGTTAGTGAACCATGTGACATCCTCAAAGTTGCTCTGAACTTGTGGTTTGGGGAGCAGTTAGATTCACAAATCTTTCTTTGCTCGGTTAAACGTCATTCAATGTAATTTATCTAAAGCTTTTAACACCTACATAAGGAGAACTTTATGCACTATTTTTGGGAGAGAGGGCAAAAGCAGAGAGCTCTTCTGTTTCTGCTTTTTCTCAATTGCCTCCATCTCAGAATAATTCTTATACCAAAGTCTTATGTTTTGGAGTGACACATTCTGATCTCCTTCATTGGAAAGCAGCCCCTGGGCGTGACCCTATAAAGATTCTCTTAGAAATGCTTTCTAATTCAGAACATGGTAACTAAAGTCCAGAAGCCAGGTCACTGGACATATTATCTAGTTACTTGGTATACAAAGATTTGTCAAATAAAAGGCAAGGCCATAAACGCTTTAAGAAACCTTGTAAGTCTTACCTAAAGTTTCACAGATTTAGAGAATGTGTGTTTCTCCCTGAGAACTATTCAGAGCCATTTGACTGCCCCAGCTGCTGTCCTGATTTTCATTATTCAGAATGTATGAGACTGATAATTGAGTCCTCCTGGAGGACTCTGTCCTTGAATTTAATGATTTGGAAAATTGCTGAGTTGAGTATATGTTGGAGCTAGGTGGCGCTGGCTGCCACAGGCTGCACAAGGTAAAACTACATGTCAGAACACGTCCTGTGTCCAAAGGACACACAGCTGGGAAACCTTTCTAAGGAATCTTGTATCAGATACAGGGAGACTGATTGGAAACAAAAAGAGAAATGGGAATTTCCACTGCATCACTGTCAGACTACCCCCTTTACCCATTCTCGAAACATTGCCCATTCATCCTGAGTGACAAATAAAAATCCACAAAGCACAATTAGTATTTAACTATTTTCTAAATACAATCCTCCTGGTCATTTGCTTTCCCAATGTTCTGTTTGGTCTTTTATGCCTTTGCAATCACCACTGACTTGGCATTCCACAGGAAAGCCGGACGTTCCGAAATAGCCACGGGATGTGAACTTGATTTCAGTCCCTTTTTCATTAATCCCTATTTTCCACGACTGCATAACTTGTGCATTTGGAATATTTTCCCAATAGCATTAGCTTTAATAAGCTGTAGTGACTGTCAGGAAATAAAACTGCTTCCATGGAAAGACTGAAATTATAGCTGAGAATGCAGGAATGTTAAATCAGCCCTTCAAAGTTCAGTAGAACAAGAGAGAATAAAAGCAGTCTGTATCTGTGAGGCAGGTTTAATAGAAAGAGAACATTTATAAATCACTAGTCACATCTTCTGGTCAAATAATCTCCTATAGAGCCACTTAATGTAAGCACAGGAGATATTAATCTTGCAAGTAGAAGATAACCACACTTAAGTCAGGATATGTGTATAATAGTCTAATAAAATATCCTGCTTTGTGTATGCTTATGGAAAATGTTTTATAGGTAGAAATATTAAAATCACATTTATATATATGTTTAATCAATTCCATTCATGGAAAATACTACAACTACATAAAAATGAAAAATTCATTAAGAGCATGCTTTTTATTAATATTTCCAACTCTCCTAAAAGATACGAAACACTATTGACATACATCTGTAATCCCATGGGGGGTATATTGAACAAGAAAAATCAGGGCACCTCCGCTGAGTTTTTTTTTTTTTTTTTAACATATTGCTGGTAAAATGTTGATACTAATTAATTCTGAAGTGGAAACAGACTTTCAGGCTGGCAGACGGGTTATACACCTATTTTCCACTGGTCGCAGAATTGCAGAATCCTTGTTCTAACACAAATTGCCCTGGTGCAGGTTACCATTTCTACTTCCACTCAGCGCCGCTCCATCACTCCCCTTCTCAGTGTCAAAGAAGCCTGTTGAAGAGAATTTTTTCACCTGAAAAAGTACGCCATTGTCCTTTAGTCCTCTTCTACCATGTCCCTTTCCCCACCTAACCAATGAACGCACATTCACAAACTCCAGTTTCAACTTGTTGTATGGAAGCCTTCATGGAAGAAGCAAAGAGCTGAGAATTTCAGGTTTACTACTGCCACAGGCATGGGCTTCAGCCTCATCTGGATAGTCACAGCCAAAATTAACTCATAGAGGAGAAAATAGGTTGAAAAATGTTGAGCAGCACTCATTTTATTTATCACTATATTTCTGGCCCCTGGTGCAGTACTTAGTATACAGTCAGTGCTACCAAGCTAGCCAAGCTTCCTGTTTGCTCCTGCTTCCACATTCTGAAGGTACAACGATCTCTGTCAGTTTGGACAGAGCATGAGATAGCTTATCAAATAGTAAACCAGTGGTATTGAGCTCTAATCACATGCAGAACTGAAGTTGCTACGGGGATTGCAAGGAATGATATATTACTCCATGCTCCCCTCAGGGTTACCTATTAGTACATAACTACGCACTTTCAAGGAGGCATTATAGCATATTGCCTATGAGCCACCTGCCTCAGCATCTCATTGTGTTTCATCTGGCTCAGTTTGCTAAATGCCACTGGAAACCACAAAGCCAATTTGTGTTCTTGGATAATTGTGTGTGATGCCCATCATCTTTCTATGAGCAGGATTTGGCCCATAGAATTCATCTGTTGCCAATGCTCTAAGAAAGCCAGGGATTAAATAAATCTATTTCTGTATTCCTACAGTAGTGCCTGTGAATCCATGCCACAGTCACTGTGGCATACTTGGCAAGTTCAGAGCACTGTATGTTATCTTTTGAATTAATTTTCGTGACTGGTTTTAGATGCAAGTTTCCTTATCATATTTCAAGGGCTTTTTGCTCCTTATTCCAATGTTGCAAGTTTTCTTCTACAACAAAGTTCATGTCTATGTTAACTTCCTTTGTTTGCTATGTCACATTAACCTCCACCCTCTCCCCACCGGCATACATGCATTCAGAGGTAAATTATAGAGGAAACAGGGTTTCTCAACCTCAGCACTATTGACATTTGGACCAGATCATTCTTTGTTGTGAGGAGCTCATTTATGCATTGCAGAGATCTAGGCACTGTATCTGTAGACAACAACACTGTATTGTACACTTATAAGTCTGTTAGGAGGATAGATCTCATGTTACGTTCTCACCTTGACAAGATTGAATAGTATGGATGACCTTTAAAAAAACACACCAAACACAAAACTTTAGGTAAGAGAAATCATATTTTTTTTCAGGCTTTTCTGATAATTGGCAATGGAAATGACTTTGAAAGATGGAACTATGTATCTTTTTGGTCTATGCTGGTCTATTTCCACATAGTCCATCATTATAAGCCTGAAATACTGAGACACACGGAGATAGATAAGGAAAAAAAAATCAAGGCAACAGGGCGAGGGTTGGAGCAGAACTAAAACTTGCTGACCAGGTTGTCAGTTGATATTATTTTATATATTGCTTACAAAAACCCTGCCTCTAATTCTTATTGTCTTAATCCATTTTTATTGCAATATAGATTAAAGCTGGGTGATTTGTAAAGAAAAGGATCACTGTTCTGCATCCAAGAAGCATGTCATCAGGGTCTGCAGCTGGGAGGGCCTGTGCTGCTCACACTCATGGCAGAAGGCAAAGGGGAGCTGGTGTGTGCCTGTATCGCATGGTGAGAGAGGAAGCAAGTACAGAGGAGGAAGGCATCAGATTCTTTTAATCACTCAGGTCTTGTGGGTGAGGGAGTAAGAACTTACTCATTACTCTGAGGATGCTACCAAACCACTCATAAAAGATCTGCCCTTATGACCCAACACCTCCCCCAAAGTCTCACCTCTAACATTGAGGATCACATTTCAACATGAGATTTGGAAGAGTCAAATATCCAAACTCTACCACCTGTTCATAAGTAAGTAAACTAAGATGACACAAATTAATACATGTGTCTAGGAACCTGCAGAGTTGACATTCACATTTCCCATGGAAGGACTCTAAGCCCCCCCCCCCCCCATTATACTGCGATCCCTTTGGATGAGATGAAGTGTCTGTCATGACAGCTTCTCATACTGACAGCAGCACTGTAGGTAGGCATTGTCTTTGGTGAAATTTGAAATGTCAAGCCTATACATTATGATTATAAACTATGCAAACTTCTAAGACATTTGTATGTATTGATTACAATGTGGCTATAGAGCATATTACTTGACTTCCAAAGAGCAGTTAGAGTGTATTTCTGTAGCTTGCTACTTAAAACTTATAATGCTTAGCAAAGAAAAGACTGATTAAATCTTATCGTTCCTTGAATTATTTTCAGATATACTATTTTCTATTTAAAGAGAGCACTTAAGATTTTGTTTTGTTTGTAGCTCTAGAATTCTATTTCATAATTTTTCTGAAAATGTGTTATGAAAACATTACCACAGTCAACAGAGTGGTGAATGACTTATGAATTGATGAAATGTATATTTTTTACTCATTGATAGATTTCTTATTGACAGATTGAACTTGTCTTCACTGGTGCTCCCTTCCCAAAACTATTAATCAGACACTCAGGGTTGTTATAGAACGTGTTAATATGCTCATCTATATAGCCCCATCCACCCTGTGGAAGCTGCCAAGCCAAGCTCTGCACCCCCTTCACCTCCCTTCATCTCTGGCCCACACAGGGAACTTCCTCTGAACGTCTTAGTGGTAGCAGTCCCTCTCCTCATGCCAGTGAGCACTCCTGATGGCCTTGTTAAAGGAGTCTGTGTTCTCTGGGATTTCCAAGGAAATGCTCGTTTACTGGATCTTTAGATTCACATAATTTATCCATTTCAGTAAGTTTATGCCCTGTCAGCCTCTTTATTTCTCCATTTGCCACCTGCCAGGGCAATCCAGTCACTTCTACATTGTTGAAAATTGACCATTTTTTCCCCCCCAGCTTTTTAAGAGCCACACCTGCACCCGGGTTATTCCATTCCATCAGTTCCTTGCTAGAATGTTAAATCCTGTTAAACAAAATGCCTCTAACTAAGTGAAACATTGCTTACTGAGCCTGATAGTCCAGCACCCTCGGTCAAGCATCCTCAAATTTACTTCCCAGAAGAACCCCCCTGATTTTTGCCAGTTCATACAGATATAGTTCTTTAGGAATATCATCTCTTTTTGCTCCTACCAGACCCAGAATATCCATAGCCTGGTTACACTGAAATTACCCAGGTTAGCAGCTTAGAAACCAGGAGATAAGATTTGGGCACCTCCTGAGTGGAGAACTGTATGGGTTTCCTATAGATGCTGCAATAAATTAACATAGACTTAAGGACATAAAACACTAAAAATATATTATCTTATAGTTCTAGAAGTCAGAAGTTCTAAATTCAAGATGTTATCGGGGAGAATTTGTTTCTTTGCCTTTTCTAAATTCTACAAGTCACCTGGATTTTTTGATCTGTGGCTCCCTTCCTTCATCTTCAAGTCCTGAAATCTCTCTCCTCGTTCTCTCCTTCTTTCTCCTTCTCTCATTGTTTTGCTTTCCTCTCTGACATCGACCCTACTGCCTCCCTCTTATAAGGACCCTTTTGAGCCCACCCAGATAATCCAGGGTAACCAAACCTCATGATTCTAATCAATCACATTTGCAAGTTTTTTTTTTTTCTTATTTTTGCTATGTAAATGCCATGTTCACAGGTTATAGAGATGAGGAAAAAGACATCTTTGTTGAATGGGGGCTACTATTTCATCTATTGCTGGCACTTGTTTTATGGGAGAGAGCCCTCTGTAGTGGAAAATGCTAGTCCTTATTAGAGGAACCGTGGGCAAACTCATGCCAGCCAGTGTACACACTCCTCCTACCAGACAGGGTGCTGTTTTCGTCCTCTGCTGGGTGTGAGTTAGCCAGACCCAATTCTCATCTCATTGTTTGTTTCTGTCAATTACTCATGGAACCAAGTCCTCTGGGAAGTAGATGCCAAAATGTGATTAAATATGCAGAGAAATAGCTAGAAACATCTGGGACAGTGCCTCATAAGGGAAGAGAGGAAGAGATCTGGGCTAGGCTAAGAGAGCCTTAAGACTATGAAGAAATGTGACCCCAAATGGAGATTCCTCTCTTTCTAAGGAAAGTTCAGTAATGCTCTTGGGGGGTCCTCAAGTCAACACTGGCCATCAGGAAGCATCTCTCCCACCCCAGTGAGTTGGCCAGAGTACCCATGTTGTGTCTTGTTATCGGCCAGAAGTAGCCTATGGAATGTATGCCCTTGGCACAGATGTGGCCCTGGATACCAGGTGGGGGCCCTTGTCTATTTATCCTCCCTGTTTTGGAAGATCTATAACAAATTTTCTCATGCTTCCATTGACACTATTTTGGCTTAGGACATGTAACTTAGACAAGAAACATGTTACTTTAAAATTATCACATGAAGTGTTATCACAAGAAAATTATCACAAGAGGTGTTGTAAAAGTGATGTTCAATGAGCTTGGAGCATCAGGTGTCTGTGGGGAAACAGTGATTAATTTAGTGGTTACCCAAGGTCATATAGTGCAGGACAAGGAAGAAAAGGATGGGTATGAATTAGTCAAACAATGGGGAAGGGAAAGTGTTCTGGGAAAGGAAAAGTAAGTGCAAAATGTGGCACTTTTGAATGAAAAAGAAGAGGTCTGAGAGAGGAGTGAAAATAGCTCTATTAGTGGATAATAAGGTAGGATCATCACTAGAATTTAAAAAAGTATCTAGGAATTGTGGGACCAAAATGTTAAAACCATTTTAATATAGTAGCTGGTCATATTAGGGAGTCATGGCCAGAGAAGAGTGGACAAAAGACTCCAAGCCATAAGTTGTTGAATGAGGGATGAAGGATGTCTTGGAATTCTTTAGATTACAATGGAGAGGAAAGAAAGAGGCAGATGGAAGTAAGTGGCATGAATTGCTTAAGATAAGATGCCAGGACAGGGTAATACCCCTTTTTTGTGTTCCCAGACTATGAACATCTATCATGGACCAACCCAAAATTGCAATAGGTGATGAACGCTATCTCCCTTATCAGGTTGTGAGTATCTTGAAGACTCATTTGTCTTTGTGTCATCAGGATCTGGCTCCCAAACAGGAGCATAAAATATTCAATAAGAAGCTATTGAATAAATGAGTGAGAAGTGGGCATCAGGAAATGGAAATCATTATCAGTTGGGAATGTGCTGAGTGATAAGTCTTGTCAGGTACTTTTTGTCTGTATCATTTCACTAATTTCCAACAATCCTATGAGGTAGGTATTGATCTTATTCCCATTTAAGAAGGGAAGATATTGAGGTTCTTGGGGCTCTAATGAATGGCCCCAGTTCTCATCATCAGTATTAATAAGTGACAAAAACACCAAGCAGGATGCTGGAATGGGGTAGCAGATGCCAGCAGGAGTTCCCTTCATTGAAAAAGCCTTTGATGTGGTTTGAAGGAAGCCTGGTTTTGGTTAACACAAGAAAATTGAAGGGGGTTATAAATAAAAAGGTGCAATTTAGTGGTAAGACAATGAACTTCCAGATGTTGCTGTGACAATGAGAGTAAGGAGCCATGAGTGGGGTTAGAAAGGTCCAGTGATTCAATAAGTGAATAGGGATGATGGGAGACTGGAAAGATATGGCCCCAAGAGAGAATTTGAAAATCCAGGATTTTGGAACCATTTCTTTGATATTCCTTTCTTTTTGTTGAGGAACTATAGCACAGAATACAAAACAATAGAAAATTTAGTTATACCATTGGTTCATAGGCTATTGCTGTGTAATAAACTGTCCCCAAACTTGGCTGATTAAAATAAGCATATATGTTTCCTCACACGTTAGGTAAAACAGAAGACTGAGAATGGCTTAGCTGCGTCTTCTAGCTCAGCAATTCCCACAAGGCTACAATCAAAGTATCAGTCAGGGCTGTAGTCACCTCAAGGCTCACTCACAGGCTGTTAGACTTTAGTTCTTGGCAGACTGTTGGGCTGAGGGCCTCTGTTCCTTACCACTTATCCTCTCCATGGGGCTGCTCACAACAGAGTGGCTGACTTTATTGAACTAAGCAAGTAAAAAAGAGCCTCAGAGGGCCAGCATGATGGAAGTCACAGTGTCTTATAACATACTTTCAGAAGTAATAGCCCATCGCTTCTGTAAGTTAGAAGCACGCCCTTAACTAGGTGTAATCCACTTGCAATGGGGAGCATGGATTTTGGTAGGGAAGGGTTATTGAGGCTATTTTTGAAGTAGTATATTACAAAGAGATTTGCCAGAAATCAGATGGTCTCTTCTAAACAAAGAATTAGAGGTGAAGTTGTTGATGGGGAGCTTAACATGAGCTAAAAGTGGAATTGGTTATGAATCATGTCACTTGCATTTAGAAGGAAATAGAATGATTTATTCAAATTCAGATTGACCTTTCTGACCCACCTTCTCTCATGAGCTTTCGGGAAAGAAATTGCCTGCAGCCTTATCTGACCCTTTCTCAATTTGTTGGTTAAGTTAGAACTGCCCCACCAATCTTTCAGGGTATTATCTTTATTTGAACATTTATTCACAGAAAGTAGGTTAGTGGTGGCTGAGGCTGAGAGGAAGGGGGAAAGGAGTATGATATTTAATGGCAATGGAGTTTCTTTAGGAGGAAAATGTTCTGCAATTAGATAATGGTGAGCAATGCACAACTGTGCATATACAAGAAACCAATGAATTATACACATTAGAAGGGTAAGCTTTATCATATGTGAATTATATGTTTCCATGAAACTGTCTTTTTTTGTAAAAAAAAAACAAAAACAACTCTCCTCCTGTTTCATCTCTTCTGAGTCTTAAAATTTAACAAAGCAAATACTAGTCTGGATTATGTTATGGAAGCCTGTGAACAAATACAGACTAATTTAAACATCTATCCACTGACATTCCATGTTCCCCTGTTATTATATCTTGTTGAATGTTTCTGACTGTATCAGAAAAACTCATCACATTGACCTAAATATATATCATTCAGAAAACCATAGAGTTCTATTCAGCATGAATATAAAAGTCCAGTAAAAAAATTCATTTTTTGATCCTTGTCTTTTGAGTTTTCACTAACATTTTGTTTCTAAAGATGAGTACTCTAACAAATGTAATTAGATGAGATGCTGACACTTGTCACATAAAAACTTAAGACAGTTCAAGTCCTGACAACCACCCTCTGAAATCTCTATTCTGTTTATAAAAGGGGAAGTAATTATATTTTGGGCACAGGATCAGATGTATTTAATACATTTTACAGCACAAGATGTACAATGACAAAATTTAAAAATGCCCCCAAAGAGGAAATTACAGCACATGGCAGCTTATTTTTTTAATTTGGCAATTTTCTGCTAAGTTCAAAGTAGCTGGGGAGAGTAGCAAGTAACAAAATAAGACAGATTTATGGAGCCCACACTTGGCAATACTTTTATGTTAAATTAGTCAAAATCATTATACTTGCAGATGAAGAAATGGATTCCAACAAGTTTACATTTTTTAAAAGAGCAATCATATTTGGTCTAAGTGAACCAGAAGAACTGAGCATTTATTGGATTAGTTGATCACTAGCATTGTAACTCACAATAAAACATGAAGGAGTGTGCCAAGCATTGCCTCTCAGAAGAGGAGGATAATAGTATACTGATTTTCAGTAAGTGGAATTCAACATATCACAGCCTATCTGCCTATCCATGGAACTGGGCAGAAATAAACCATTAGAAGAATTTTCAACAGAAACTTTTTGTTTTGAACTTGTATGTTACTAAAATTTTATGATAACACATGTGCCTCATTTTAAGAAAACACGATTGTAATACTTCAGTTTTAAAGTATAACGGAGAGAAATGGCTGATTCCATGGCTGGGAAAGGGTGGGTAGAAGACAAGTTAGAAACATTTTATGCTATAAAGTAAGAAAATATGTGCGTTCTCTCTCTCTGCCTCTCTCTCTTTCTCGCAACCTGTCACAAGGATAGAAGATCCAGCTTGAAGGGGCTGCCAGTAGCCGTGTCTGGGATGATTTGAGTGTCACAATAATTAAGTCTATTAATAAATTATAAATCATTGGGGGGAGGAGCTCATGAGTTCATTCAAAATGAAAATATGTCAAATGGTCTATAAAACCAGTGTATGGTGCCCCATGATCACATTAATGTACACAGCTATGATTTAATAATAAAAAAAGAAAAAAAAAAACCCCAAACTAATAGAAAATAAGAGAGATGGAAGGGATCTTGCTAATGTTAGAGTCTCAAGGATCAGCTGGTTAAGTGTGGGAGACCCATTGGAGTTGGAAACTTATTGTACAACCATCAGGGTACAAATCAGATAACATAGGGATACTCAATGCACTTTTAATCTCAGAAGAAGTTTTAGGGAGGACCAAGATACTTGTATGGTCTCCAAGAATTTCTCAGACTGCTGATGTGCTGTGAGGGAGACAAACAGTGTAGTAATTATGTAGTGGAGAATCAGATATCACCTGAATTGTGCCTTGACTGATGATCCCAGCTACCACCATCCATGGAGGACAGGTGGACTTTGTGTGCTTCCAGGCATGACTCCCAGAAGGGCACCATCTCACCTGTGCAGCATCGCAGTGGAGAATGCATGACCTCGACATAGTCTCGAGGAAATGATCAAACCCCGAAGGAGGAACTGTCTGATAAACAAAAAGAAGACTGTATTTTCCCAAAGCATCAATATCATAAAAGACCAGGGGGAATGTTTCAAATTGAAAGAAGTCAAAGATAAAAGATAAGTGTTGGTAAGGTTATAAAGAAAAGGGGACCCTGGTACACTGTTGGTACAAATGTAAATTAGGACAGGCATCACAGAAAAGAGTATGGAGGGTCCTCAAAGAATAGAGCTACCACATGACCCAGCAATCCCACTATGGGATATGTACCCAAAGGAAATGAAATAAGTATGATGAAGGGATATCTGTCCTCCTACATTCATTTCAGTGTTACTCAGAATAGCCAAGATATAGATTTAGTCTAAGTGTTCATCAGTGAACATATACACCCCAAAATGTGGTATATATATATACATTTGCAATGAAGTATTATTCATTCTTAAAAAGAAGGAAAGCCTGTCATTTGCAACAACTTGGCTGAACCTGGAGAACAAAACATCAAGTGAAATAAACCAGGCACAGAAAGAATATTCCATGATCTCACTTATATGTGGAATCTCAAAATGTCAAGTTCATAGAAGCTTAGAGTAGAATGGTGATCACTAGGAGCTGGGGGAAGATGTGAACTGGGCAGCTGTTGGTGAAAGGATCAAAATTTTGGTTAGACAAGACAAATAAATTTGAGAGATCTATTGAACAACATGGTGACTACAATTAACAACAACAGAAGAAGTAAAAAAGAAAAAATGACAAGTAAACACAATACCTGCCCTTGGATTGAATTCTATTTAGAGTAGGGATGGGGCAATGCAATATGTGACACCCTTAGGTCAAGTGGCAAAATTGGGGTGCAAAGTATAGATTGGAGAAAAATATTTAGTTTTATAACAGAATGTATCTATTCATAGGAAATACACATTGATGTATTTACAGGTCAAAGGCCATGATAATTTAATTCGTCATCAAGAGGCACACAAAAAAATTAGATATGGCTAGATAGCTAGACACATTGAGAAATAGTACTAATGATAAAATAAATGGAATAAAAGGCTATACATAGGTGAATCTGAATAAATGGTATGTGGCTATTTTCATATTTTTTTTTATGTCCACCATTTATCTATAAAGTTGAAGTTATTTCCAAATAAAAAGTTAAAAATATATCATTGAGCTGGGAAATTTTTTTTTCTATTGGAACAGGATTGCTTGCTTCTAAAGAACTTAGCAAATGAATCCCTTGACTTAGGAAGTCCACCAGTACTTTTCAATTATGATGACTTTGCAAATTAAAATTTGTATACAAGTTTAGAGTTATATTGAGAAGGAAAGGAAAAAGGCTGATTTTATTTTGTATAGAGATTATTTGGTTGGAAGAAAAACAAACTCATGTTAGCCAAAAGGGAATTTATTATAAGGAAAGAATTGAGAAGTACTACTCGACTCCTGGGGACTAAAAAGGAATCAGACACTTCACTGTCTCTGTCTCTTTCTCTTTCTCCTTTTCTCTCCTATTTAGTTCGCTCTGATCAGGGTGGAATAAAGATGTAACTTCTTCAGCAAAAGTTATAAAGGGATTTCCACATAGGAGTGCATGGGCTATGTGGATATCCCTAATATTTTATTTTTATGTTGAAAATAAAGAAGAATAGTTGACCAATGATTTTTTGATAGATAATGTAATTTTAATTAATTTATGATGAATAATTTATCTTAAGGACAATGTTAGATTAAACAATGTTAATTTTAAGCAATGGTGTGCTTACATTTTTCTTTCATTAAGATCTCATTGGCATAGAGTAGATTTTGGAGAAACCAGACTGAAAAAAGGATTCAGTTTACATGATATTATCATAATCCAAAAAACCCCAGTGATTTGGACTGGTAGGATAGTAGCCATGTAGATGGAGCCATGGATTGTAGATGAGGAACATCTTTAAGGGGTACAGCTGACAAGCCTTGATGTTGGATTGGATGTGAGTGATAGAGGAAGAAAGAGTTTTCAAGGATGCCTCCCAGGTTCCCAGTAGGAGTGAATGAGAGAGCCAATTAAGAAAATTGAAAACAATAGGGAAGGAGTAATTTGGGGGAGAAAAAATTCATGAATTCAATATAGTCCTTTTTTAGTTTGAAGAACTAGAAAGACACAAATTTGAGTAGTCAGGTGTATGAGTTCTGGGCTTGGGGCCCTGAAGGAAGGGCTGATGTAGAAATATAATCTTGAGAAAGATTGGTACATGTGTGATCTCTGATGCCCTGAGAATTTATGCAGCCACTTCAAAGGAAGAGAAAGGGGGAGATGAGATGATGCATTTCAGCCAAGCCCTGAAGAGCTGCATTTAAGGAATGGCCCAAAATGTAGTTGGAACAGCAAGGAGCTGGTGGTCAACAGTGTGGCATAGTCATGAACAAACAAGTGAGATAGGGCAGATATGATTCTTACCCTCTTTTGGAAATGAGAAATGTGTTGAGATTCAGAGAACTTAAATGACTCACTCAAGATCCTGAACTGTTAGGCTATAAAGCTGGAAAATGGACTCTAAAGCCTGTGTTTTGAAGCACTGTTTTATTCATTTAGTGGACACATTTTTATTTCCTACCTACTATGCATAACTGATACACTGGACATAACATAATAAACAAAATCCATGAGATTTGGAGCCTATAATCATTAAATTGCAATTCATTGCAGAGGGAAAGCTACAGCTGGCAGGGAAAGGGCAAATGAAGCTGGGTTATTTCCTACTGCTGCATAACAGAATGCTGCAACACCGCAGCATGAAACCATCCCCATTTATCATCTCCCAGTTCTGTAGGTTAGAAGTTCCATCATTGTCAGGGTGGTCTGATTGGGTTCTGTGCTCAGAATCTCACAATTCAAGGCTGGCTTGAGCTCTTACCTCGGGACTCTGAGGAAAGGCTCATTTCTAGTTTCATTCAGGGTGCTGCTACTGGATGGAGATCCCCGTTTCCATGCTGGTTGAAACTTGGGGCCTTTCTCCAGAGTCTTTCTTATAACTCTTTGCTGTGGGCTTTCTCACAGCCCCCCTTCCAACATCACTGCTGACCCCTCAAGGCTGGTAGCAGGATCCCTCACACTGAATTCTTCTCAAGCTTAGAATCTCTTGTGCTATCAGCAAGAGAGTCAAGCTCTCATAGTCATGACAAAAGTTGGAGGGACAGCTGTTAGGGTTAGGGTTTCCTTTCATTAAGACCTCATGCCAATGAGATCTTAATGAAAAGAAAATGTAAGCACATTATTGCTCAAAATTAACTGCTTTTAAAGGGCTCATGTGATTAATTTAGGCCAAAATGTGCCATCTCCCTCATGGCCTATAACCTCTCATCACCCTCATCATCTTCACATGTTCCACGCACAGTGAAAGGGCAGGGAATTAGATCATACCTGGATGAGGGTCTATAGTGCTCATCTTAGAATTCTGGCCACCACACAGGCATAAAACCCTCACTGATTCCTTTTGCCCAAGCTCTCAGTTCTTTTAAAATTGTCATTGTCTAAGATAGAAAAATGCATGTAAGTCAACAGTCCATTCACTTGATAATAATACAATCAGCATTCTAAAGTAAAAGCCTAGTCTCTCTCCTCTAGGATGGAGCTCCCAAAGTGAAAAAAACTAAGAGGATTCTGTAGCAAAGGGGATATGCTTCATTTCCCCCAAACACCACAGCTGGGAAGCTCATCTGCCTTTCTGAGAAGAGAGATTGTTCTCTTCTGCATAGAAGGCCACCCACGAGGGAGCACATCCACGTGGGAATGTGAAGAAACAATATAACAGCATGAACATGGCATCAAATTCTACCACAGCTGCTTTGTCGCCTCTCCCAGAGAGATCAAGACAGACCACTGTCCAGAGAGCGAGGTGATTAAAGGGAAAATAATGCTCTGGGTATGAGCAACACCAGGGACTTACTGCCCAACCTCTAGCTAGTTTTCAGCTTGCTGCTTTTTAAGTTGTACCAAGATGTCCTTTCTTTGGAGAAAGCTAAGGGAGAGGCAGGGATCTGAACAATACAATTAAAAGGTCTGCCAGCCTCTGAAAGTCTGGGGGCCTGGACTCTTGGCTTCCAGGACTTCAAAGCCTTCAAAAGGCCAGGGAAACGTTAGTGAAAATGAATGGAAAGCCTCTGACAAGCATGCTATGAGCTGCGGAAATTGCAAACAGATTTGGCATGCTTGCTCAGGAGCCCAACAGAGTCTGAACATCCCTCGGTGTTAGGAGACAGCAGGCACTCGTTCCACTGGAATGGGATTTGGCATTAAAAAAAGAAAAAATATCACCACTTGCCTTTTTTTGACTAATTCAGGGCCCCAAGGAGGGACTTTGTTGTCATGTCTCTGTCCTGTGTCTCTTTTGTAGTACAGAGGAATCAGCTGGCAGAATAGAATCAATGGCTGTCTCAACTTACTGAGGAACAGAGAGAATCAGAAGTCTTAATGTGAAGACTGTTGGGATAACAGGACTTCAAGCCCAGTTTTAAAAAGCCTTATTCTGACTTCTGTGATTGGATAGATGTTGCTTTTTTCTTTGTGATTCCCAGTTAGTTTCCCTGACTCCCAGTTTCTCATCAGAAAAATGGGGGGAGGAAATAACATCTATGTCAATTTCTAAAAAAGAAAGAAACTGACATAGAGTAAGTGTTCAATAAATCGTAGAATCTCAAATACAGGTGGTATGCCATCCTACATTCAGAGGACCTGTTGGCTGCCTATGCAACAGCTGTTCCTTCTGCTTTCGTCATGACTAGGAGAGCTTGACTTTCAGTATACATGACGGAAAGGCACATTTGTTCCTCTAGCTTCTCTTATAGCCAGGGCATGGGCATGTGATCAGATCTTGGCCTGGGTCTGCTACAGCCACCTTGAAACTTTAAGGGGAGATATCAGTGGTTGGCAGAAAAATGAAAAGAGGGAAAGCTTAATGGGCCATGACTTTGCAGAACTGCTGAATGAATATTGGAACTTCCCTCTTGTATGAGTCAGGATAATCTGAGATACGCTAAAGAAATGAAAAAGACCTAAATCTTAGTGGCTTATAAAAGCAAAGGCTTACTTTTTGCTCATGTTTTATGTACATTGTGGATTGAGCAGGCGATCTTCTCCATGTTGCCTCACTCTGGAAGCCAGGTAGATAGAACAACTGTGTCTTCAACATTATAATTTATTGTATCAGAGGAACAAAAAACTCTCTTTGGGAGCATATATGATAATCCTATAATTTTTTTTCCTGTCTCCAGTTCATTCCTCATTTAATAATCCTGTATTTTTTTTTTCTTGTCTCCAGTTCATTCCTCATTTAATAAGTTGGTGAACTGCTCTAAAATTCACTTTCTATTCTTATTAGTTTCTACTGTAGCAATACTGTGTAACAAACATCCCTAAACACTTGTGGGTATGTGAGTCAGTTTCTCACTGATGAGTATGAGGGTTAGTAGTGGTTTTGTAGGGCTTAGCTGGATTGCCTATGCTTGACTTTACATGCGTATTGAATTCAAGTCTGCTCTATGCAGCATCTTATTGTGGGATCATCTATTACTTGATACACATGCATATTCTTCTCATGGCTAAAGAAAGATATATGAGTAAACCCATCCATGCAAACATATTAATATCTTTGCTGCTGTTAACATTTCCTTTTTCTAGTCAAGTCACATGGCTACTCTTAAAGTTAAATAAATAGCAGGTGTGAATATGTTGTCTTCTCTACTGGAAGGCTTTGGCAGAGTCATGTGGAAAGGGATATGAACATAACATTTTTATATGAAGAGGAAAGAAAAATTGATGACAAAACTTCGATCTACCTTACACATTCTACTCTACCAATCATAACCAGCAAAATAAAGTTTAAGGTCCTAAATTTGTCATATGAGACTTCCTATATTCTGGCTTCTTCCTTCTCCTTCATCCTTTTCTATCATGCCTTTTTACTCAAACCAAACTGGTCTATTTTATTAACCCCTGGTCATCCATGTCATGTCTTTAATTTGTTTTTTAAATTATGTTCTTCCTTTGCGAAGTCACAGCTTTCTTTCCTATTCTATCCTAGAGCCTACGATGCCCTTCCATGCTTTCAGTATCCTTGTGATTCTGCAGTACAACATTTGTTTGGATTGTTATTTGGGGCTTAGTAATTGTAATCTTGGAGAAATGGTTCTTTTTAACCCGTCTAAAAACCATAATTTTGGAGCATAGAAAAAAACAACTTGAGCACTTAAAATTTAAATTCTTGGCTTCACTATAAGGGAATATCCACAGACATGTAAGCCAGTAATCATTTTCACTTCCTTGAGATACAACTTTTACTGGTAACAGGACCTCCTTTTTTTATTAGCCATGGGCATTTAGAATCCTTGGATATGTGGACTAAAACAAAATTCAACTCTGTTTATATAATCTTTGGTGATTTAATTGTTTGTATGACATTTGGTTGAATAGAATCTTCTCTACAAAACTGAAATAGATGAACAATGCTAATGTTAGGAAGGAAAAAAATTCTTTCCTCATTATAATATTTTATATTTAATTGTCAGTTATCTCCCAACATCCAGAAAAAAAAATAAAGTTTTTGGAAATTTTGGGCCACTTCTGCTACCCTCATTCTTAACATGGAAATCTTTGCCATGGGAGGACCTTTCCATATTTTACTGTGAACATTCAGTGTCTGGAGACATTCAGCTCCACAGTTTGATGTTAGGAAATCTCCCTTATGTCTAGCATCCCTTGGTCAGTATTCAAATATTTAAAATTACATAGATTGGGCACTGCCAATATCTTCCAGGGGAAAAACATATGACAGAGGAAATTGAAGTTATCCCAGGGCAGCTGTTTTGATAAGGATGAGAATGCTGTTAAATGCTATGATATTGCTTAACCCTGAAGAAATGTGTATTTGTGGGTTCTCCAAAGAAACAGGGCCAACAGGAAGTGTGTGTATGTATGTGTGTGTGTGTGTGTGTAGGTATCATATATATACATATATATACATAATAGGATCTATGTCTTTATCTTTCAGTAATTGATTTTTCTAGAGGGTTAGCTTATGAAATGACTTTGGGGGCTGGCAAGTTCAAAATCTGCAGAGTAGTCTGGCAGGCTGGAAATAGGGCAGGAGTTGATGTTGTGGTCTTGATACTGAAGGCAATCTGGAATCTGAATTCCAGATTTATTGTATCTGGGGGGATCTCACTGTCTCTGTCCTCTTAAGCACTTCAACCAGTTGGATGGGTCTTTTCACATTGTGAAGGGTAATGTGATTTACTCAAAGTCTACTGTTTTCATGTTACTCTTAGCTAGAACAAAAAGCCTTTGGAGAAACATCTAGATTTATGTTTAACTGAGCAACTGGGACATAGCCTAGCTAAATTGACACATAAAATTAACCATCACACAGGTTTTATTCCAGATCCCTGACATTGAGGCTAAAAGTTCAAAATTAAACACTGAGAATTGGCTGAAGCCACCCCCACAACAGGAGAGTATAGGTTTCCTAGGGCTCTGATAAACTTGCTCTCTAATATACTTGATCTTTGTACTCCAACTTCAAATTCCAAGTTCACAAAAACCTTTCTTATCCCCCAAATATTCAGCTATTCTGACTATTCAACAGCTGTTCTGAGAGCTATGTATAATTTGCTTTATCTTTTATTACGTCCTACGTAGTATTTTAAGAATAGCTTCACTGGGTCCATTTGCCACTTCCTAATTCTTTTCCTTCTTTATCCATTCTGATCATAATTTTACCTCCTTCTTAACAATCATGTTTTTCTAATATGATTCTAATTTTCCATAGATGTGGACTATACCTTTAACTTTCTATACAGCCTGTAAAATAAAGAGGGTGTTTGTTAATGGGAATTAAGTCACTATGTCCCTTAAAGACATGCCATGGTTTGCATCATGAGAAGTCTGGATAGTTGACCATTTGTTTAAAGGCATTTGAAGAGAGGACAGTTTCACAGTAAGATTTGGAAAGAGGCCATTGCCAGAGTCAAGCCAAATTAGATAGTTTTATGTAAAATTAAAGTTTGCTTCTATTTCTTTTCTTTATTTTTTTCTTTTTGAGACAGTCTCACTCTCATGCACTTATTAGAGTGCTATGGCATCATAGCTCACAGCAAACTCCAACTCCTGGGCTCAAGTGATCATTTGTCTCAGCCTTCTGAGTAGGTGGGACTACGTGTGCCCACCACAATGCCTAGATAGTTTTTAGAGACAGGGTCCTTCTCTTGCTCAGGCTGGTGTCCAACTCCTGACCTCCAGCAATCACCTGTCTTGGCATGCCAGAGTGCTAGGATTACAGGTGTGAGCCTTACGTCTGTTTCTTAAATCATGATTTAAAGAAGTAATTTTTTATTTCAAATAAATGATAAACAATAAAGAGCAGCATCATCACTGTGGAAGGATGACATGTACAGAAGCATTTCCTATATCTTAAAATTCTCTCTTTTCCCAAGCTATTCACACATTTGTATGTTCTATGTCCTCCCTTCTCTAAGACCCTGTAATATCCAAGTACTTTGCATTAATCTAGTCCAAAACCCCCAGTGTATGCAATATTTCATATTTGTTTATTTCCCTTTAAACCAACTTAATTATGGCCCATATCTCATCTTTCTCCTTGTTCTAGGAAAATTATATCTCAATAATTACTGGAATGCCTTCATTATCTTTTCCAGTCTCTGTTTTCCTCTCTTTCCCTCTCCCCACTTGCATTCACTGAAAGATACCAAAGTCAACACACCATCCGATGGTCATGGAGAAAGGAAGTGGGTCATTTCTTCCTTGTTTTTTTATCCCAGACTTTCTGTTTCTCTCAACACTTGTCTTCTTCTATTTCTGTGTCACTTTGCCAAGACTGGGAGACTCTCTAAGATCTAATATTCCTAAAGCATGTAAAGCACCATCTTCTGAGGTCTTTCTGACTGACCTCAGTGACAAAGCCCAACCACTCCATGCACTGTTTAGTGGACTGAGAAGAGTGGACCTCATCTCAATTTGGGTGAATTTTTCTTCTCTTTCCACAGTCACACAGCCTTCTGTTTCTGTGTTCACTAGATGAAAAACCTGCATCATAATCTCATTAAAGATTCTCAGCAGCAGAAAAACAAGAACCAGGAAGGGAATGTCTGCTGGTAAGAGAGATCCGAATGGGCCATACTGTCCTTGTGGAATGGGGAAGAAGAAAGCTTAGGGAGAACTGATTTGAATGAGTGTACCTTGTGACACATGAACATGTTCTGGTGCATTCTGGGCCGTTTCTGCTTTATTTGTTTTCACTATTAGACCGAAAATGATATCAGGTCTGTGCTGTGTTATTTTAACATGATCATACACACAGCAAGCATAATGTTGAATGACTTAATTCAGGAAAGGAACAAATATGAGTATTGGCCAAGAAAATCATGGGGACCTTTTATAGATTTTGCTTCTGGGCCTCAGGATGAGAAACCCAGTTTAATAGGACTTGAGGTGGATCTCTAGTGTCTGTACCACAGAGCTCCTAGGGGCTTTTCAGTTAAAGAATAATCAATAAAAATAAATAATTTTATTTTATGGAAGAAAAAAATGTGGTCCAGAAATTCTAAGTGACTTGGCAAAGAGTCAGCTGGTGGCAAAATAGAGAAAGGGACCCAGCTTTGATTTGTAGGCCTTTTGATGAACATTATTTTTGTTGTAAGGAAAATATATTTTATGCTAGAAAATGTAAGCAGTTTAGAGGTTCTGAGATATTCATTTTCACCCCCAAGAGCTAATCACCAATTGTATTTTCAGGCGATTTAGATTATATTAATATGTAAGTATTAAGAATGTCTATGTGTATGTAAATCATGTTTTACATAAATGAGATCATAGTGTATATAGTCTTGTACACATATATAACTATAATAGTTTTTCGTTTCTGCAAATCAAAATATTTTAAAATTAGTACTTACAGGTCTACTTCATTTCCAAAATAAGTATCAATCTTTTTATTAAGGCATGAAAACACTCACTAAAGTGACCATCTAACCTCTGAAGCTTTTCAAGTATAGAGGGCTTACAAATACTGGTTTATACATCAGTGAAAATATCTGTAACTCTTACTACCTGTCCAAAAAATTTTCTTGCTGAACTTTTAAAAACTTTTTATATTGAACAAATTTGGTAGAATTTCCTTCAATTTGGGTTTGTCTGATGTTTTCTTATGTTTGGAGTGAAATTCCTCACTTTTGGCAAAAATACCATGGAAAAATACTATTCTATTCTATTCTTCTATTCTATTCTATTCTATTCTATTCTATTCTATTCTATTCTATTCTATTCTATTCTATTCTATTTTATTTTATTTTATTTTATTTTATTTTATTTTATATTTTATTTTATACAGAGTCTTACTATGTCACCCTTGGTAGAGTGCTGTAGTGTCACAGCTCACAGCAACCTCAAACTCTTGGGCTTAAGTGATTCTCTTGCCTCAGCTTCTCAAGAAGCTGGGACTACAGGTGCCCACTACAATGCCCAGCTATTTTGTTGTTGTTGTTGTCATTGTTGTTTAGCAGGCCCCAGCCAGGTTTGAACCTGCCAGCCCTGATGCATGTGGCCAGCACCCTAACCACTGAGTTACAGGCACCGAGCCATGTGTATTTTATTAATTGTATTTTATTCAGTGGTTCATGGTGTTGACTAGTCTTGTTGCTGGTAGTGTTGACCTTAATCACTTGGTTAAGGTGATGTCTGCTGGGTTAATCTGCTGTAAAGGTTATAATGAATACAGTCTTGTACACATACATAACCATAATAATTTTTAATAATGCCAAAACCCTACTCTTTTGGTGTTAATACATATCTTGGAAGAGGACACTCTGATACTATATAAATACTGTTCCTTTTCAAACTTTTGCCCATCAAATTTAGCATTTATTAGTCTTGCCAGGTATTTTAGCAGGAGTCACCTTTAAGGTAAAGTATATTCAAATAGCCCATTTGCCAAATTGTATATAATGTACTATATTCCATAAGTTTTAATGCCTTCTTGTGTATAAGACATTGTGGGAAAAAAAAAAAAAAAAAAAAAAAAAAAAAGACATTGTGGGTAATCCTAAACAAAATTATTAAAAATGACAATAGACATGTTTTTAGTTTTTTCTACAGGTACTGTGCTTAACACTACAAATTATTTTTTAATTTCAGGATCACCTGTCAGTAATTATGATGAATCACATGAAATAGATGAAAAATATGAGGCACAAAGAAGAAATATCTGCAAAGTCACAGTGCCACAGCTTTGTGCAGCCAAGAGAGGAGCCTTGTCCCCTTGACCCCAGAGCCGTGTTATTGCTGTGTCCATGCTAGCCCATCCTGCCTTTCTATGTAGTTAGTGGGAATTAGTATTATAGATTCCCACAGAAATAGCAGTTTGAAATTTATTTCAGCAGCATATTACATTTCTACAATATAATAATTATGACCATACAAATAATAATAATTCCTTCAGATTCTAAGGGAACCCTTTCCAGAATCTTATTTTCTTATTGTAAAGATAGTTTCTGTCTAGTGAATGCTATGGCAAAATACGTCGGCTATCTTTGGATGTTCTGGCAATTATCTGCTTATAGAATGCTCTTACATGCTCGAAAGTGATGACATATGCCAAAGCAGAGATCACTAATGCTGTAATGTCCATCACAGCCTGCTGGGTCTTCTTGAGCCGGAATACCTGTGTGATTCCTTTCCTGGAAAATGCAGATAAGGAATAGCCCTGCAGAGACGCTTTCATCATCCCAGGGGAGAAAATAGAGGATTCCTAAGAGGGTATGTTAGTATTAATTATAAAATCTTTCTGTGAGTGTCAGATAATTCAAAGTAATGCGACTTTAATTAGAAACAGGCTCGTTCTTCCAAATAAATAAATCTGGGAATAGGTGGGTTAGCAACGGTATGCAGCTCTGCCACATGGAATCTTCTGTAACAGGTTCTTCCAGATTTCTACTCTCCGGTCACTAACATGCAGCCTTTGTGTTTAGGGTCCAGAATGTCAGTGTCTGTATCCCACGCAGGAAGCAGACTGGAAAAGGAGACAGCCAGGGGTACATATCAGCTATTTCTTGAGGCAGGTTCCTACATCCCTTTTTTAAAAAATAGCATTCTTGAGTATAATTGATATACAAAGAACTTCATGTGTTTAATCTGTACAATTTGCTGAGTTAGAACATATGCAAACAACTGTGGTGATATCAACATCACAATCAAAGTAACAGACACACCTAAGTCCTTCCAAGTTTTCTTCTGTTCCTCTCCCCTTTTTTTGTGGTAAGAACACTTAACATGAGATCTACTTTCTTAACACATTTGAAGCACACACCACTATACTGTGAACTGTAGGCTTTATGATAGCTACACAGCACAGCAGATGGCTTACACATACTCATCTGGCAAAACTTGATTATGTCAGAGAGTGCCTTCCGCTTTGTTCTGTTAGTGACACAACAGTAACTATCTGCAAGGTGCACAGGTCCTTGAGGTCTCTGTTGTGGCTCTTGCCCTCAAGCCCAGCTTATTAAGCTTCTGCTCCACTGATGGTCTGACCTCTAATGAGGATACAGGTCCTAGCTGAAATGCATTATGTTTATTGGTTTCAAAGCTCCCATTTAGTTTTTATTTTTAGAGGCAAGTTCTCATTACGATACTCATCTTTTATAATATTTTTCTTTAAATTCTAATTTTTTTTAAAAAGTCAGCTTTTTTATCCTTTATATGATTGTTAACTATCCATAAAACTTACCATTTTAACCATTTTTCAGTGTACAATTCAGTATTCATAATATTGGGTAATCACTGCGACCCAGTTCTAGTACTTTTTCGTTGTCCCAAATAGAAACCCATATCCATTACACAATAATGTCCCTTCTCCAAACCTTGGAGGTTACCCTTGGTAACCTCTGTTCCACTTTTTGCCCCTGTGAAGTTGCCTATTCTAGGTAAATTGCATTTAAGTGCAATTGTATAAGAGTTGTTTTCAAGGTTCATCTGTGTTATTGCGTGTATCAGAATTTCATTCCTTTTTATAGCTCAGTAATAGTCCACTGAATGTACAGTCATTTCCCTAATGACTAATAACGTTTAGCATCTTTTCATGTCTAGTAAGTGCATGAAGTGGCCATGCTCATATCTTCCTTGAAGAAATGTCTACTCAAGTCCTTCGCCCATTGAAAAATTTTTGTTGATATTATTGTTACTGACTTGTTTAAAGTTCATCTTTTTTGTGTTAAATGCTTCTGGCTGACCATGCTTCTTACCAGGAAAATATACATCTGATTATCTAGGTTATTGGCTGGGGGGGGAGGGGGGGGATGTTCTTGAGAAAGCTTCTTTGGCTGTAGCATACTCTGTTGAGCCTGGCCTATATTCCCTCAGGTCTCACTAGAGTATTGTACCACAGCTGACTTCCAACTATTTGACAGAACATGCTGGAAGTGTTTGGGAATTAGCCCTCTACCCTAACAACTCTCAATCAATGACTGATGGGAGTCAGTGTATAATTAACCAACTTGGTGGGATGACTCTAAGGCACGAGTTCTACGCCGAGTCCCAGAGTTCCCCTGCAGAATTATGCCTCATTTACTCTCAGTATGACTTTAATAATGCCCCCTTATTTCTTTCCTCCCCTAGCTCACTGTCCCATTTTCCTGGTGTTTCCTAGCATCTTCTGCCAAACAAACAACTTGTATTTGAATCCTTGCCTCATAATCTGCTTCAGGGCATCTGAGCTAAGACAGAAGCACAAGCTATGTGCAGGGCACAGACAAGCAGGTGGTGTGGGGAATGTCAGAGCCTTCTTTATGTTCATTACTTCCCTCCCTGTGATCTCTCAGTGGGCTCCTAAGATAATTCTTTTCCCTAGTAGGGTGCAATAGGAGGCACTGTTCAAAACTGTTGGTGGGCAATGAAGCAGTGGTTGCCACTCTCAGTGACATAATAAAGCAATTTGCTTGTTTTCTATGGCAAAACTGCTTTTGGAGGACTAATTTTAGTTTCTAGATACTTTTCCAATATGCCTCGGTTAGATGAACCAGTGGCTTAATATCTAAGATGGGCCAAAATTTTGAGTGCTAGATAAATATGACCTTATGGTCAAGAACGTCACAGGCAAGTTGTCATTTGCTCCTTGGTACTATTAAGATTTCCATCTGGACAGATGAAAACTGAGACTTAATATCTGAAAAGCAGTGACCATACAACAAAACATAACCTTTATTTTTCTATTAACATTTTTGATACGATAAGTTAAATAGCACCTTAATCAACGAATAGGGCAAAGACAAAGGCTCACTTATCAGACCTGCATTTGCAATAATAGTAGAGGGGATAACTAAGATGCTAGAAGAGACTTAGGTTTCAAATATCCCGACACTTTTAATTGAGGCAAAAAAATTATAGTACAAGTATAGGATATGGGAGCCCTGGCTAGACAGTAGTTGACCACAAATTTTATATGAGCCAGCAGTGTGATGTGGTTACTCTAATGTAATGTCCAGCAACATTCTAAGAAGGCATTTTTCCAAAAAATGGGCGTACTCCTGCTTGGTCAGATTGAATGTGTTCATCGGAAGGACTGAAATTTAAAGAGAGATGTTGATGAAGTAGGAAGCCACCAAAAGACTTTCAGAATGATGACACGTTCTGGAAGCCCTGCTGTGTAAGGAGCACTTGAGGGCACTAGTGTTTATTTATCTGGGTTTGGGGAATATAGTGTAGCCACAAGCTTGGGATTCAAATAGATCCCGACTGCACCTCAGCCCTTCCCTTTGAAGCTTTGTGACCTTAGACAAGATACTTTTTGCACTTCAGTTCCTTTTTTTTTTTTGTTAAGGCAGGGATACTAATGTGTGTCTTTATATGTCCTACATGAGACCATGTGAAAAAATATTTCATATATACTGGGTATGTAGTAAACATTAGTTTTAATTCTTTGGAGTATTTGGAGGATTTTTGTGCAAGAAATTAACCCCTTTCTTGAAGACAAAGCTAGGACCATGGATAACAGTTAGATGGGGAAAATTTCAGGCCAAATTAGGACTAGCCTGCTAATAATTCAATTGTCTTGCAAAATGCAGATGCCTCAAAAATCTGTCCCCTATGTGAAACATATGACATACTTAGCCAACTCGCTACCTGGCAGACCTCTCAAACATAATAAGATCAAAACAGGATTCTTAGGTTTTCTACATTGCGTAGAAATCTGATCATCCCATGGTTTTCTACATTCCCCATAACTTTGCCCAAGTGTTCAAATCAGGTATCTCGAAGTTGCATGGGATCCTTCTTTCTCTTACTTTTCTCCCCATCCTATGACATACAGTCATATAGACAGTCTTGTCAAGCCTAACCCCGAAATGTGCTCTACACTCATCCACTTCTCTTCATCATCTGATTCCATTACAATCCAAGCTATCAACATCTTTAACCTACCACAATAGTCTTGTAATTGTTTTCCTTGCTTCTACTTCCGCTCCTTTGGATTCCATTCTCTACACATGAACAATATTTTTAAATTTGCTGTTTAAAACTGCTTATTATCTTCTGATTGAGCTTAGAACAGAGCCCACAATACTCATCACAGCCTGCAAAACCCCACATTGAATGGCCTCTGCCCATTGTTCCAGCTTTGGCTTCCAGCACCTTCCATGGAGCTACCAGTCCCTAGTTAGTATTTATTTATTTTTCAAGGCCAATCTTGATTCCTATCTTCTCCCCACGATTACTTCTGCTTGGAATACTCTTACTCCTGAGCCTTAGTGGCATACCCTGTAAGAGGCCATCCTTGAACACCCATTCTTTAGTAGCAATCTACTCGCTCTTGTGTTATTCTATTTTAAAGCCTTGAATTGTACTTATATCTTATGATTTTCTTATGCATTAATGTATTGTTCATACCCATGGAGGTCTTTAAACTATATATTTTATGCATTGATGCATGGGCAATGGAACCAAATGCTCCACAAAATAGTGAGTCTCTTATCATTGGAAATATGCACGCATCCTTTTTTTTGTTTGTTTGTTAGTTTGGTGACCATATATTCACAGATGTTATAGAAAGATTCCTTCCCTGGTCAGAGTTTCAACAGGATGACCACTGAAATTTCTTGTAATCTAGGAAATCTATGATTTTATTGATAATTTCCATCTTCAGCAGCTCAAAAATTATCTTAAGTGTGAAGAAATCATTGATGTGCTTTGGAAATTTTTATAAAACAGGAAGACAAGTGTAAGTTTGAATGTGAATACACTAGCACACACACAAAAAGTTAATTAGTTAATTTTTATAATTTTTTTTTAGCTGGTTGGTCTGAGATAAACATTACATAGATTCATAAGCTCTGTCAGTTGTGGGTATTTGTCCACACATTGGCTTGTACCATGTGAAATTTTCTTTCTGCATCAGCCTCAGATGTTGGAATTTGTGCTTTTCTATAAAAATCACAAAGCAGAGATTCATTCTCTTCCATGGACTTTATCTGTTCCTTGTTTTAACTGTATAACTACTATTTACAAGTCCTGGGTTTCTAACTGCTACTCATGGAGACCAAATCAATTTTCCACGAGCCATTCAATTTGCAATCAGTTAAAATCCCAGACTCTCTCTCTCTCTGGCAGCCCCAAAAGAACAATGGAAACTTAGTGCTCTCTCTTTTTTATTTTATTTATTTATTTATTTATTTATTTATTTATTTATTTATTCATTTTTTAAATTATAGATAAAAATATGCATCATAGATGTGGCCCCACCCCGCCCCCCCCCCCCCCCCCCCCCCCCCCCCCCCCCGGCGCGGCCGGGGGGGGGGGGGGGGTGGGGGGTGGGGGGAGGGGTGGGGTGGGGGGCTAGGGTTGGCGTAGTGGTGGGTTGGTAT